>PNEQ01064911.1:0-23660 GCA_003012365.1 Medauroidea extradentata
TATACTCGTGTATTTGTCGTATCGGGGTTCAGTCGGCTTCCAGTGAAATGTAAGTGTTGCTTTGTTATTCGTTATTGTAAATGTGGAATGGGTTGTTATGCTGCAGGACTTGTAAATGATTAATTTGTGGCGCCTTGTTTAGTTTCGTGTTTATTATTTCTTGAGTTGAAGTCCTGTAGCATAATGGCCCAAGTCCTAGGGCCGTATCTATAAACGGCTTTTGGTTGTTATCCAATCACCGAAAGTCTCTTCCGGCCGAAACACACGCTATAAACCTCTTTCGTTGGTTGGTTGGCTGCCTGGAAGCGAAGGGCCGTCCACTTTCAGGTGAATGTGGTAAGACGGTGATTCGAAAGCCTGTTCAGCTGTTTTCATTGTGTCTTTATAACAATGGCGGCGGATCTTCTCTGGAATAACCTGTCAAACAATATTCGTTACATAAGAAAAGCAACATTTTTAAAGGATATTCATGATTAGAACGAGTTTAGGTATTTCGTATTTAAAGTTTTCATTAAACAGAAGCTACTGTTAAGTATACCAGATCCGTTTAAAGAGTATGCAATGTTCCATGGAGGGTTTGCTACAAGGTGAAACTTTTCACAAACCAAAATTGTTACTGCACGTGTATATGTTTGCAATTTTTGCACCTTTCTTTCGAAAATAAGAGAGAATTTTGCGTAGAAATAATAACAGCATTGTGCGAAAATTACGGTAAACACATATTAACGAAAAAGTTTTCCGTATGTACACATTTAATGTGACGTATTTATGATCTTAATATTTTCGTTAGTTTCTTGCGATAATTACGTCAACTGTATAAATTAACGATTAAATTTTAAAATGTTCTCGTACTTTCATGAAGTGACTCGTATGACAGGTTAGTCAATAGTTAGTTTTTTTTTTTATTTTCCATTTTTTGTATTTCTTTATTGAATAATACAAACATTGGTTTTAAGCATTTGTAAAATCTGTACTGTCCTCCATGCAAACACAATATTATACTCACTGAAAAAATTCCTCATAAATACTACTTTAAACGTATTTACCTTTCACAAAAAAATATTGCTTTTACGTACCTAACCTAAATCCAAAGACAATAACTTAACATCATCTCTGATATGAACAACAAACGTGAAATGTCAGAAAAGACGATCGAAATTGCCGGGTGCGTTCCTATATTCATTCTGCGTACTATCCAATGGAAGAAAAGTGGTGCTATGTTGCCATATTTATACTTACAGAGGTTGTGGAAGCGCTTTCAGCTGGCAAGCTCCCAAAAGTCGTTTATAGGATGCGAGTAGTTGACAAGCTGCCAGGTGAATGTCTGCTAACAGCGCTTTCGAATGGCGTTTATAGATACGGCCCCTAGTGTTTCGTTCGCGTTGTGTGTTTGTTGTTGTTTCTCCTTTTGCCTAGTATTTAAAGTAACTTTCGCGTTCGAGATTTCATAAGTAAATTAAAGTGAATATATTATTATTCAGAGAGAGAGAGAGAGAGAGAGGGGCAGACATTTAAATAGTTTTAGTTTTGTTCGTATTTGTTGATTAATAATTGCTGGCGTGTAATTTTCAAGGTTAGACCTTTGCAGAGAATGTAAATTTATAGCAGATCATTTAAAATATTTGGATTGAGTAATTTTCATGCACTGTATGTGCCTGCTTTGAAACTGTGTTAGGGTGATAGATATTGTATGCATACTACCGAGGTATGGGACTCGGTAGATTTTGCTGCTGTATGTGTTTTGGGGCGGTGTCCCCGTGGTGTATGTGTGTTTCGGGGCGTGTGTCCCCCTGAAGTTTACCACCTATAAGTATAGGGGTTTTTTTCAGACTTGTGGTCGTATTGTGTATTCGCTACTGAGGTATGGGACTCAGCATTGTTCTTTGTTATTGTTAAAGTTAGTTTCCTATAAGGGTAGGGCTAGCACTTGTGTAATATTTGTCTTTGTCTTTCACTACACCCTTTGCAGTACTCTCATTTAGGCCTTCACTGAGTCATTATCCAGATAGACAGATTAAATTATATTCTGCACGCCTGTTTATAGTAATTCATGAAGTTAATGTTTAATGTTATGCTTGTACTTTCATATTTTTTCTTTTTATTTACACTTTTTGACTTGTGTTACTGATTATTTTGAGTTTGTAAAATGGTTAAGGGTTATGTTGATGTTTTGTTTTGAGTTTTGAATAAACCCCTGTTGGGATTGAATCCGATTTTTTTGTCTTTAATTGAAGTTGTAGTTACAGTTACCTTTTTTTATTTGGAACATTAATGTGATTTTGATCGCTGCTATTGATGTTTGATTGGTATTACTTTACTGAGGTGTTGGAAGTTAAGAGTTTAGTTTACTTTTGAGTGAGGATTACTTTTGCCTTAGCGCCCTTGCAAATCTCTAGGGATTCGCCACCCTCTTTACTTTGATCTTGTAACTTTGTTACCGTCACCAGTGGTTGAGGTGCTAGCCCCTAAGTAGGGGACGGTACAGTAAAACCTGTTTGATTCAATATTTGTTTCAATTTGTAATATTTTTTATAATCCGCAACACGCGGTATGTTACACCCTGAACATGCGTAGAACCCCTGCACGTTACAGAACATGTTCTCCGGTCAGAGGTTCGCACATAACTATCTAACGTCAATACTTTCACGAGTTTATCTCGAGCATTATAAGAAATAAGTAATATAAGAGCAAAAGCTTGCGTTTGTGGAGGGAAAATTATGTCAGCGGTAATTTCTATTCACAAATCAATAACATTAGGAGTTTAATGTTTCAATTTGTTTTGACACGTCAAATACGAATAATTGTGCTTTTTCGAAGTAGTCAGTAGGTGCTAAAGTTGGAGATGGCTCTTGTCCATAATAAGCAGCTTGAAACACTCTGTACAATTCATAAACAATCAAAAATTCACCGTTGGTAAAATTAACATTCACTTTTGAGGTACAGTTTATTGTTTTGATGTTACAGTGATCGAAAAACGACCTATCTCTAGTTACGTTATTTTGGCGATTAGGTTGGAAACCGATTATTACAAATCTTGGTTTCTCTGCGGGGAAACTTGATTTTATGTTCCATACAATTGTACGTGCACTAGGCAAGTTAGGATAGCATTCTAAACTCCAGGAGCGGAACGCAACCACCACATCTTTACCTCTCTCAACATGTTTCAGTAAACGCACACGTTCTCGCATATTTATAACCACATGCGGCACTAACCGTTCTACAGTCTTTAGTTTCAACGTGACAGGCTCTTCCACGTCACTTGTGCGATACATTGCATTTGCTGTAGTATTTGTGAACAGTAGAAGCAGTTCCTGTTTGGCATTAAGGACCACACGGATATAGTCCTCAGTGAAGCCAAGCAACATTTTCAGTGGAATGACTGCTTTGTATATTCCTCCAGGGTTTATGTTCAACTTGAAATCATATTTATCAGCCCAACCAGCTGCTTTGTAAGCTTGTTTTTCATCCTTACCAACAGAAATATAATTTTTTATTGTCAAAGTAATACAAACATCTCTCGATTGGTCAATCTCCACACCGTTCAATTCATAGGCTATACGATCAAACAACTGCAAAAGTCCGTTTCGGACGATACTCGTGTGTGGGGCGTTAGTTCCGTCAGCTTTTTTAAACGTTCCTTGCAGTCTTATGTGCGACTTGCAAGGCAATGTGCATATGTCTTGATTCAGTATACAAATCCTTATTTCCGATGGAAAAACATAACGACCTGCTCTAAACGTTTCATATACATGCAACTCTGTCTTTGTGATTGCATCATCAAATGTTATAAGGCTATTGATATTAAGAACTCCGTCCATGTTTGTTCACAGTATATCCTAACCTCTCTAAAAATTGTACGCTGGAACGTGTTAAATGTATAGGCTTCCGACGAGCACTGATAAGTTTACGTGAGCACTCACAATGGTTTATACTATGCTGAAACACGCGTCTGTGCGGCGTTGCGTTATTAAGAAAATTAATCCCCATTACATAGCACACTGAACATATTCTAATACATTGGTGTTGCTTTTATAGTTTTTTACTTTACTTTCTTCAAGTGAAGCCGTACTGTTATTTCCTCGCGAAAGTTTACCAACCTGTTCGCTTGGTCTACTATACGTAAGACGATTTCATCTACGCGGTTAACTATTACAAATGCGTAAATTAGTGTACGAGGATGTTCAATTATTTTGAAACCCGGAGGAACATAACACATAAACTCGTGTATAGTGTTTGTTGGTTTGTCATTTAAATAGGAACCTCCTGCAACATTCAGATTAACTCTACAAATGTTTACTGGAAATATATTTACAGGATCTTGCGATTCGTAAATATGGTTTGCATGGTAAATTGCTGGTTTAAAACCTAGCATTCTGCAAAATGTGCTGCGAGCTCCAAAGTCTATTAATACGCTACTTAACATCAAAGACTTAAGTGTGTTTTCATTTCCTTTTAGAGGAAACATTGTGCCTTTAGGTAATGTAATCCTTAAATATTCTTTAATATCGGAAACTTCGTAGGAACTTGTAGGAATTACTATTTCATGTTACTCACCGCCTGTCTGATATACAAATCTGTTGTTCCCAACATCAATGTTTGGTATTGAATTATACCTAACGAGTCTAACCAAACATATTTGCCATTCACCGGACAACTCGAGAGGTGGAAAATACGTAGCTTTCAATTCCGAGGATTTACCTGTCAACAATAAACTTAGCGACATTATTACTGATTTCTGTTTCCCAGCTACGCGTTGGTTTTTTATATTTGCGAGAAATTTGAGACACAAGTGTCCGCAGTTCCACGCATTTGGTATCTGGTCGGTCAAGTAATTATACGTTACTTTACTTCCCCGCAAGTAAACACGTACCCCTTTTGGGGGACGCAAATCACCGAAACTGTCATAGTAATGCGCATCGTTGTCTATTTTGCTAAAAACACGTCCAGCGCCTACCGTTACCGTTACATACATAAAGTTTCCATTTTGGCATTGTGACGCATAAGTTCCGCTAAACATTTTTCATTAGCATTTATCAACATAATGGTTTTTGCGATAGAACTATCCCCCCCCCCCCAGCCAAGTGCTGCTAATGCTGGAAATAATAATTGAATGATACCACCTTTCTTACGCTTTGCTATGCCACGTTTTCTTTTTTTAATATTTCCAGCACCAGTATTTACTTTAGCATTCATAATTTTAGACACGAGCCAAGAGGCTGCTTTTTCACCAAGTTTGGTCTGTGGTGATTTTGCTATTTCTTCTGCTCGTGTTACCAACTCGCGGTCTGCTGTGTGACGTTCACCGAGATCGTTTGAGTGGAAGTACTTAATATCGTGCTGTTTACAAGCTTCGTCTAACCTGTTTATAGCCTTATCTCCGCGCGCTAATCTCGTGGCAAGCCGTGTGCCAGGTCTGCAATACTTACAAGACGGGACATGAGCATTGAAAGGCTGGTTGTTTATAAGCTTGTTAAGTAAACCGCAACATTTCTTTTTTCCCTTGCGTCCACGAGGCATAGTTATACTCTGTGGTGTAGCGTATACATAGCAACGGTTATATACAATTTAGATCAGTAGCAATGAAGATAATTAAGCAAGAACACAAACTGCCAGTAGTTATTTCAAATGCTGAAAAAGAACACAACAGTGTAGGAATACGTGGTCCATTGTTACCGCATAATGATTTAGCGGGTATATGTGGACCACGTTACTCGGGGAAATCTTGTTTAGTGTTGAGTTTACTCGAACAACCCAATGGATTAAAGTTTGAAAATGTGTTTGTTTTTTCTAAAACTTTGCATCAAGAAAACTACAAGCATTTGGAGAAAATTATAAACTCTATTAAGGGAATGAAATATTCTTCTACAGCGATGAGGAACAAACTGTGTCGCTCAAAGATGTCTTAGCTAATTCTATATTCGTGTTTGATGACATGTGGGCCAAACTACAAAGCATGATTAAAAAGTACTTCAGTTTCGGATATCACTGGGGCGTTAATTTTTTTTAATTGTCGCAAAGTTATGCTAGAACACCGAAACATAACTTAAGAGATAATTTTAATGTCGTGGTATTGTTTAAGATGGACAACAGGAACATACAGCATGCATACGCAGATCATGTTGTGACAGATATGTCTTCTAACAAGTTTAAAGAAATATGTGCATTATGTTGGTGTGATAAATTTGGATTTTTAACTATTGTTAAGGACTTTCCTGTAAATAGTGGTACGTACAGGTGTGGTTTCTATCATTTCATCGTTCCTGACGAAGAATGAGTTACTCAATTTCAAAATTTGGTCACTGCACCCTTAAGAAAAAGCGTGAGCACGAATGTATCACACATGAACGCAATTGTTCGTGAAGTATGAGTTAAAGTGTGTAGCGCGATGTTGGAAATCCATTGCAAGCTAGTGATGTGGTCAATAAAAGTTATGTTATGTCCTTAAACACTATCACGATGGATGCTGTACGAAGGACAGTGGGTGAGTTAGAAAAAATGTTTACTTCTACAATAGAGAATATAACACTTGATATGAAACAAAGTCGGCAGGTGGGTTCTGATGTTCTGAAAGACTGTAGGTATAGGTGAGTGTGTGTTAACAGACTGATTGAAAACACACTTACAAACATAATGTCTGAAATACAAAACATTTCAGAGAGTGTTGTACATGAAATGAACCAATCTCTGGACCTTAAACTGCAAATGTTGCATACAAGTTTCAAAAACGAGCTAATAACACCCTTACTAGAAGTAGCTACGAACAATAATGTAGAAAAACAGATGGACGATGCTGGAAAGAAATTATTTACGTATTTAAACGGGAAAATAAGCGTGTTGGATATTAAAATAGAGAATGTGCATACAAAACTTACTGGCATGAAGAAAAAGCTTGAAACAGACTGCGTTGAGAGGGCAACACGTGGTTAGTTATGCTGTTCGCGAGAACCATGCTCCAGGAAGACTGAGGGGTGATTTGACAAGCAGGGCCACGTGTCAAGGAAGAAGGGGAGAGAGGGTGGGTTGCTTAAAAGAGGGGTGACGCTCTGCGGTCACAGAAAAGCCGACAAAGCTGGTGATGTATGAGGGTTGACACGCTGTGGTCACGGAGGTGGGAGGGTGGGTTGACAAGCTGTGGTCACAGAAAAGCCGACAAAGGAAGAGGGTTGGCGTGCCACCCTGGTGTTGTAGCAGATTTGTGGAAGAAATGTCACAGAGACGCGAGCAGGGGTCGTGGCTTGTTAGTCTAATGTTGCGCGCAAGACAGACGTGAAAGCAGCTTATGACAACCTGCGCACAGCGTATGATGACACGCGCACAGTGTATGACGACACGCGCACAGCGTATGACAACATGACACAAAGCTCACGTCACAATGCCATATAAGCATCTAACGTTTTCGTTTCCGCGTCACAATAATGTCATCACTTGCGGAAGAATTATGTGATGTAATAGCAACTGTAAAGGCCAAGTATTTACTCGCTAAGAAAGCATGCCTTGGCCAGACACACTTGCCGAGCAGGTATTTAAACCTGTGACGTCCTGCTTCGATAAATTGAAACAGACATCTCCGGTGCTTGAACCTGTAGCCGTGAAACAAAAAAACGCGTCAGCTGAACTCAGTCGCACCGCGAAAGAATATCTCAAAATAAAAACCTGCACAGCTGACCGCGACACTGAGTACTGCGTGTATAGGTGTAATAAACTTTATCTGAGGAAAGATGAAATTGTGTTTTTGTCTGGGGATACAATGAAAGTAGGTGACATCACAATTGAATTATTATTCAAAAAATATCCTAATGGGTACTCTGACGCTGATATGGAGTTGTATAAATATTTGATTGATTTAACTAACGTCCAGTATGTCGACAACGACGCGGATACTGGCAAATATAAAAACACGGAACATCCCAAGTTTCCTATTATTAGACGACGTTGCAGTATTGTACAGGGGAGTGGACTAAGCAAACGCGATAGAGACGCAAATTATGTTTACTGGAACAATCCGAATGAGCTTGTTGCACGTTTAGGCTTATTACTAGCATCTAAACAAGCTGGAAATAATAGCCACGAGTCTGAAATTATTTCTGTTTTGGAAGAATTACAGGAAGGCGGATATATATATTGGCATGAGTATCGAAGCTTTGGCTCGCAAATTGCATGGTCCACGTAGATTTAATTTCCCTAGAAGGAAAATAATAATGCACGGTTTAAACAATTTATTTCAAATAGACGGGAGATTTGAGTCAGTTTGTCAGAGTGAATAAAGGTTATAAATTTATTCTTATTGTTATAGATGTTTACTCTAAATTTCTATGGGCGTTTCCCCTCAAGAATAAAAGCGCTAAGAGTGTTACTAATGCAATGGAAAAACTGTTAATACACCATTCTCCCACTAATATAAGTTCAGACAATGGCACCGAGTTCAAAAACTTTCATTTTAAGATGTTAATGTTGAAATTCGGTATAAACCATTACTTTTTAAATACAGATAAAAAGTGCGCTGTTGTAGAAAGAGTTATACGTACAGTTAAAGAAATATTGTATAGGGAGTTCACGATATGCTGCTCACATAATTGGATTAAAATATTGCCTCAAATCACAGAGACGAATAATTCTAAATATCATTGAACGATAAAAATGGCTCCGAAAAATGTTGTTGATAATTCACTTTTAAACACTGTGTACAAGAACTTTAAGACAGTGGATACTAGAGCTGCGAAGTTTAAAATGGGTGATTACGTGCGTATATCGAGCGTGAAACGTGAATTTGACAAGGGTTTTAAAGTGAACTTTAGTTATGAAATATTTAAAATTATTGCTGAGAACGAAACGAACCCTCGGAAATATATTCTACAAGATTATGCAAGCTCTCCTATAAAAGGTGGGTTTTATGAGTGGAAAAAGAAACTGGTCAAGAATCCAAATTTGTATCTTGTATATAAAACACACAAACGCAGGTGAGACCGCGTATTAATTCAATGGCGCGGTTTACCAAAAAACCTCGGCGACTTGGGAATATAAACGCAATATATTGCCTTTAATTCACAAAATGTAAGGAAATGTCTGCGAGTGTGTCTTGTGAGATCTGTATGACAAGAAGTAGCATCTGTCACAAACACACACACAGGATGTGTGACCATACCTTGTTATTTTCGCTGTTAGTGGGAATTAATGTATGTCGTCATTAGTTTACATCTGGCCTTCGGAAAACATAATTAGTGTGCGCCCCTCGTCTGCTCCCGTTTCCCCGTGGAAATCATTAAGTATATATAAATACTACTTTGTGTGTGTGTTAGCAGCGGTTTGTAGCAGGGATAACATCCCTATTTTGTTGTATGGTCAAGATCCCACCCCCACACCTAGTGGTTGGATGAGTGTTATATCCACGCCCCCTACAAGCTCTTCTATTGGCTAAACCTATGTTTGTGATGGTTCTACCTTCCCATGAATGTAATTATGTTTGCCGTGTATATATGCGGAGGATGTGTTGAACAACTTATTATTTTACGATGGAGAATGTAGCTTGGTGTGACGAAGGCGAGAGCGAGGGAGAGATGCTTGCTGTGCTAGAGACTGTTGCTGCGCTAGAGACTGTAGAACGGGAGATGGCAGAACAATGGGAGACGACGGAACATCGGGAGGCGGCGGCGGGAGAGCAGAATGATAAAGAGGAAGAAGTATGAGTGGGTACAGACAAATAGACGTTTCATAAGTCGCGAGTCTCCCTTGTTTGTAGACTGTTTTATTATAGTCTTTGAACATTGAATTTAAATGTACTCATTAGATGCGTGCTGGCAGTGAGATTGGACACAAAATAGGCTGTTGCCTATGACTGCTGCTCATGTAGAGCTAACATTACAGTTTAATATTAAATAAGTAAATATATATATATTCCCAGAGGATATTTATATTAATATTAGAGAAATAAAACATAGGTTCAAATGCCAGAAACTTTGTATAAAAATTTGAATATTAGATTATACAATTGGTTGGATGTTAAGTTCACACATAAAATTTACATTACTTCAGAAATAGTTGTTTTTATAGAAATGGGGCCCCTTACAAACAAACTTTAATAGAATATTAAAATAAGTTAGTTAATATAACAATTACATTAAGTTACTTTTTAATTTATATTTAATGAAACACGTTTATGTTGAATGTTAGGAATGAAAAGAACAGGTGACGCATTACCGTCACTGAAGCATCCTTAGAGTAGAATACTCTAAACAAAAATAAGAAAGTCCGTGAGGCGGCTTCTTATCGCCATGTTGGAGACGAGGTGAGACCACGCCATGGCCAATTCTGTCTGCCTGGTTAGCAGACTGGAGAATTTCAGTCGAGCCACGAGCATCGTGAACTTGACATGGAAAATGCATCAAAACTTGCAACACGAAATTTGGCAACCGAAACTTGGAACTTGAAACTTGCAAATAGCACCCTCTGTGAACAGAGGCAAAAACGGGAAAAATTTAATTAACGTTCATGACTAATAAAAGGGAAAGGACTCTCACAGTGGGAACACTTACCAAAGATGAGGGTGACGAAAGCTACGACGGTAGCATCTAGAAGCTAGTAGATATACGTAGTCGAAAATACGTTCTACATTTTCCCAAAACGGAAACTATGGCACTACTCTATTTAAAAGACAAACGAACTAGAGTAGCCCTCTAGTGACTACATCCTGATAATACAAAATGTCCATGTTACACACGTAAACGAACGAAAACTAGTCTCGTACAGAAGCACGTCTGGTGCGTACAAGGTGAGAACTAGTAATGGCCATGAAGTGACACTTCGCAGGACAGCGTCCCTAATACCGGAGATTAAAAATCTCTCAAGAGATGGCGTGCGAGTGTTGAAACGGCCAAAACGGCCTGCAGTACTGGACATGGTACAGTTAAAACTGGTTACGACCGACAGTACAAGAACGATGCGAAGCACTTTCTTACTAACTTAACGGAGGTAGAGATGGTAGAGTACAACGATGGCGTGCCCGGGAGCGTGAGAGCGCTGCAAGTACAGCAGAAAGTTATCTTACTTGCGGCTAGAAATACAACTTTGGAAACGTGTCGCAAGAAGCGTGCGCTGTGACTAAAGCAAGCAAGCGGCTGGCAAGGCGGGCCGTGTGCATGTATAGCCGTAATAATAATAAAATTTAAATTTTAAAAATCCCCAAATAGCAATAAACCCTTTATATGGTAATAACTGGCAGTACAAATATCACTGACAAACTTGTTCTGCCTTAACAGACGATTGAACGAATATTCAATGAAAATATTAAGTAAAAAAAATAGTAAATCAAGTAAAAATTTTAAGGCGGCACACATGTTTACAATTTTAATATTGGGCGAACAAATACCAAATATTATATAAGATTTTCTCTTGTCCTCTGCCTAGAACATAGAGAAATATCGTCATACAGTATAATAGCTGCCAACTATTTACGATTTTCCCGTACAATGTACGATTTTGTGCCCTATCGTATAGTTGTACGATTCATGTGAATTATTGTACGATTTTCAAGCTTTCCAAATTTTTTCCCCATTTTGTTCATTCATATTAAGAAATTTGGTACTGAATTCCCATAATTTCGGTACCGAACATGTGGTAAGTAGATCTCACAGTGTCGTATACAATAAAGGAAACTGTAATACTATAGTTTCGGGAACTAGCTGGCTTCATTTATAGCCATTGTACTATATTATTCATTACAGAGTACTGTATTATTCACGCATCGTACGAATGTAACCCGAACTTTGCCGACCATACCCGATAGATTGTGTTTTATTGGCGCTTCAGTTAGGGCGGTCGGACTCAACTCTGCCCACTTACTTTCAGTTTGTCAAAACATATTGTTTACCAATTTACGAAATACTTCCTTAGCTCACAAATTTAAGAAAAGGCTCCAGCATTTTTTATTTACTTTATTAATTTAACAATGGAAAAAAGTGGGCGCAGTTTGGGTCCGACCGCCCTAACTGAACCATCAATAAAACGCAATATTCTCCGTAACTTGACGAACTACAACCAAACAACAAGCAGGTCAAGCAAAATACACTTGCTTGACCTGCTTGTTGTTTGGTTGTAGTTCGTCCAGACCTGTACTTCTACGACCGTGTTCCTGGCTAAGGACCAGTTTCACCAACAAAGTTTAACTTTGCCACAAAGCGAGATTAACAAAATTCGATGAAGAGCAAAACCTGAGTTTAAGTTACCAGGGATTAGTTAAACTTGGCTGCACGATGAATTGTGTGAGCTGAGTTGCCTTAATTGTGTCCGAAATACCAGAACACTTGTCGGAAATTGCTGAATGTGTGTTTGTGAATTATTTCATTTGGAAACTTTGTTCAACATTCTTAATTGGAAGGGAGAAGTGTTTGCATCATACTATCTAGGGAGGGGGGATACAGTTAGGGGGATAGGTACCCCTGGGTAACTTTGGAGCAAAGCCAGAAATAAAGACCATAGGGGAAGATGGTCCGGCAAATATAATTTACATTGTTTTATTGCTGTAAATGCAAATGTTTATCTACACACAATTGTTTGATTATTTTCTCATCTGTACATTTTTTGTTAACCTGAAAGTACCAGACGTTAAACAGAACCTCATACACTGTAAAAAAATTTTTTTGTACTTTTACAAAGAAAAACTTTGGAAACCCAGATGCCAAAGAAATTCCTTGTAAAACTACAATGGTTGTCATTGCAATAAAATACAAAGTATATGTTTGTAAAATCACAAGGAATAGCCTTGTAGTTGTACTTTCAATAAGGAAAAATATAAATTTAAATGCTCACTGTACTTCATAAATAAAACTAAATAAATTTTGAATAAAGGACATTTATATGAAATTATTTTGAAAATTAAAAAAAAAAAAAAAAGTGGAGGCGGTAAGCATCGAACCACTCTCCCCACGCTTAGAACTTACGCATCTTACCTCTACTACAGTCTTTATTTTACTGAATACACTAAACATTTTTCTTAAGTTTTTTTTGTGACCGAATCCTTTTAAAATTAACGTATAAACTAATAATTTGACAAAGAAAATTATTCAACATTTACAAAAGTTTGTACAACTACATACAAAGACGTGCCTTAACATACACTAAAAAAAAAAAAAATACCGTGCAGGAACTATCGGTGTATGTATCAATAAAAGTGAATGGACCGATTGTTTTGACAAGTGGAAATGTATTTGGAAGTCTGTATCATCATACTCATCAAAATAATGATTTCTTTCTCTAATCTGACGAGACAGATAGACAGGAATAAAGTCTTCATCGTCTGTATTGTCTTCAAATACCAAATTATACAGTGATCACGCCATTTTATTATGAACTTAAGCGAGATTAGTGACATTACCCGGCCAAAATTGAGCAGTTAATATTTTATCTTGTTTAAGATGAGAAAATCTAGTTTAACAGCTTAGGGAATCCCAAAACATGTATAATCGAGATTAAGTGCCGATTAATCTAGATTAAATCGCTTAAACTTGGTTGGTGGAACCGGACCTAAATGGCAGTCGTGACTCGTGAAAAGAAAAGTCACGAGACTGTTTTAATTTGAAGTGACTTTTCAGTTTACCATTTCCGTGTAGTAAATGCTCAAGAACACGCATCAAATCTTGTGAACTGAAAGAAACTATCGATTAATTCTTATTTTTCCAGCAAATATTGAAGCGCACGTCGTAGTTGCGTAGTATTTGCAAACATGGTTTTCGCCAAGCTTAAATTATTCATTTGGTTATTGTGGCTGCGTATTTTAGTGCCGGTATTTGTATCGACGTCACATATTTAATAGTCGTAAAACGTAGGAATATTGCAACTTTCATATCTGGGAAATACAGCTTTGCAGGTTTTACAATTACGATTTTATATAGTTGCCAAACCGTGCGGATGTTAAACATTGTACACAAATTCAAAGTACCGGTATGTGGTATTAATATTGTATAAGACATCAAACACTCTCACATCTGCATGTTCAACGACGTACGATTTAATTCTCAAATCCACAGTATTTGCAGTGACTGAGAGTTGTGGTTAGGTGTGCCAAGTGTAATTTAATTGCCTCATTTTCACTCTGTAAGAATTTTTCGTGCATTTATGGAACTGTGCAAGAGAATATAAAAGCTGTTACCATAAATCATAAAGAAGGGGCCTATCTGTTGGTGTATTAAAATCGGTGAAGTTTGTAAACTTGCAGAAACCAAAACTACCTATACTAGGTTTGTTTAGATTTGTATGAACATTAAAACTATGACCAGTATATATTATGGTACAACAAATTAAATCTACTGTAAAATATGTTAAGTAATATCACTGTTAAGCTTGTTTTCTTTATAATAGTCCTACGGAGACTATGTCATTTTAGCCATGAACACAACATATGAATAGTAGTCAAAATTTTTGCTAATTTTATTAATTATTCAGTGTGTTCTAAATTCATTTTGCATACAACATATTGCCATGTTAGCAGCGTAGCATTTTATTTAAAAAATAGCCAAAGTGTTTTAGTTCAATGGCATTTACATATACACAACACGTGAAATGCCGCGACTCGTTTACGCACAATTTTACGCTGGAGGGGGTATGTCTTAAGGATAGGGAGGGAATAAGGTGGGGGTATGCAACAAGGTGACGGGCGGGGGTACAACGATGGAAGGGTGGTACAAGGACATGCTATATGGATGAAGGGAGAAAGTCATAATGTAGGGAAGGTTATGTCTTAAGACAGGGGAGAGGGTATGAGGGCTACAGGGGGTATGCTATAAAGGCAGATAGGGCTCAGGGGGTAGGGAGGTATATGCTTCCCCTTCATGGCACTTAGGCACAACTTGTACCAAAAGAGTCCATTCCTCTCATTTCCCCTCCCCACCTAGGGGCGGGACTTAAGCTCTCAGTCATTCACAGACCTCATAGCACTTAGGTGCTATTCTTACTAAAAGACCCCTACGACCAATCCCAGCCAAGACCACGCCTCCCTAATGAGCCTGTAGGCCAATCAGAGCCCTTGCTGCAGGCGGGGGAGGGGGCCCATGTTAATCAAATGCGGGTTATGCCTGTTTTGCTCGTAGGTGGGTCGGTCCCAGCATGAGGTCCCAGTATTATTTACTGTAACAAGAGCTTCAATACGATTGTATATAAAGTCACAGTGAAAAGTGTTGTCAATCGTTACATTGCCAGTTATTGTTTTGTTATAGAAGCAACGTCGTCAGCTTTGTACTTCTGTACAAAAACTTCATAATTATGGGAACAGTTTGGTTTTGTTAGTTTTACAATATTTGAGGAACACTAGTTGCTTACACTTTTACCTAAAAACAAATAATTTTCACAAGATGGCTGACTTCTTTACAATACAAATTCCGTTTTTCATACGGTAACATGTATCATGTAATCTATAATTTGCCAAACCATTAGTGTTCAACAAGCTGTAATATTTCCTATCAGAGCTAAACAACAAATAACTGTGTGTGATGAATTCACCATGTGTCAAAGTAGAAACACGTACAGGGCAATATTTTACAGCTAACATGTACGCCTGTTGAAGTAACTGTTGAGAGGAATTATTTATAAAACTTTCACGTCATAATTTTTTTTCGATGTAAAATGTTGCGTATAATTTCTTGAAACCAACCATGTTGAATTTGTGAATTTATTTACTTTTATTCTATAAGAACTTAAATTTTGGTAATTGTTGCATTCAATGATCCAGAACTGTACTTTAGTGTGTGTAACCAACGCAAAGTAAACTGCGCAGGTTTCATTTGTACAAGGTCGATTAAGTTATGTACGTATTATGTAACATAGTTTTGGTGACTGTTAATTATAAGTTGATATAACCAAGAATTGGGTTTGCTAATCTTGTTTTTAAATGCACTAGTCATATCTTGAAATAAAAACATTCTATGGAAGAAATGGAAGAACTGAGGAGACAAGTAATTACCCTTGAAGGGCTTCGTGTGGAACGTACACAGATGGCAACATGTGTGCATGGATCAAAAGGTACCAAACAAAGCATTTTCATCTGAATTGTCTTTAGATGCAGCTGTAAAACAAGGCACTACTATAAAAACCACACTGTAGAAGTTGCGGTGCAGCTATGTGCAAACTTAAAAATTATTAAAGCAAATTATGTTACACAAATGACAGCCAAGTTTATTGGAAATACGAGTGTTAAGGTTTTAGGGGACCACTGCAACAATGTTTACATGTCGTAGGTCAAGAGAAACACTTTGAGAGTTTCGCTAAACAACAAAATAAAAGGCTGCAGAGGGGAGACTAATAAGAAATTGCACTGGAGTCTTGGTTCACAGTACATTTTAATTTTTTATGTAAATAACAGACACAAAATTTTTCATATTTTAATGCCATTCATTTATAAACGGACAGAATCTGATATTTTTTGAGACTAATTTAGAAAATGCTTTTTAAATTTTGAACCATATTTTTGAATGGTGTGGTTTTCTGTGTGGTTTATTGTCATAATAATGCTGTTATAAAATATTTTTGAAGAAAATTGGTTCTAATTAAGAACAAACACTATGAAACCTCTAGCATATTCCTCTCACAACAACAAAAGCATAAAACAATATTAACGTTGCCAAGTTTCAGTTCTAAGTGATCACCAACATCCAGCTAATAGTACTACTGCTATCTTCTAGGCATTATTAAAGTAGCATATACAGGATGTCCCAGGATGGAAGGGCAATATTCTGGGATGTGATAGTACTGGTCACTGTGATCAAACAGGTTCGTATCAACATGGAGTCAATATGTACGGTTTGAATGAAAAACACTGATAACCTGTTAAATTAATCTTATTGTTCTCATTTCAGTGACAAGGAGATTGCAATAAATAGAAAAAAAACATATTAACAAGTTTTGTATTTTTTATTGTGTATTTTTCAAAAAAATAAAACTAACTTTTATTTAACATAGCCTACCTTTCCATAACATAAATACCAGGATTGACACAACCTTTCTTTTCATGTTGTGTCATTCTTTGGTCCAGTGACATGATTTAACAATAAATTCTCAAATATTCCACCATCGGCCTCAATGCATTTGTCAACTTGCTGAAGAATATGACGTGTTAGCCGTCGAACATAATCATGACATTCCTATAATTATATGCCAGTAAAAGCATCCATTATATGAGTGAGTAGTTTGTCTCGTGTATTAACTTTACGTCTGTAGACTTCACCCTTCACCCAACCCTACACACAATAATCTAAGGGGTTGAGGTCGGGAGACATTGGTGGCCAGGGAATCCACCAATTAGGAAATGTGGTGTTCTTAATATTCTCCCTCACCAGGTTGCAGTAATGCGGGGCTCCATCATGCTGGAAGTACAAAACAAGACGTGTAGCACAAGGAACGTCATTAAGTAGTTCTGGTAATATATGTTGCTAAAAGTGCAGGTATCTTGTTCCATTCATATAGTCATCTAAAACAATGGGGCATATCAGCCAGTTATCCAACATACCACACCACACATTAATTCAGAAATACACTTGAAAATTTGTATCTATAATACCACAAGGGTTTTGTCCTTTTGGGCTCCATAAATGATTGTTTCGTGTGTTGGAGATTCCATTACGTGTTTCTTGAACTGTCAGTTCACACTGTTCACATCTCAAAACAAACGTAGAAACAACCATTAAACTACAGCGTTCTAGCTCACACTAAACTGAATTTAAAATAAAGCTGTTACTGTCATGTTTCCATGGTAACCCATTACCAACGTAGCATGAATTGAAATACAAAGAGAAAGGCGTATTATTCAAAATGTATTACTATCTCCTTGTCACTGAAATGAGAACATTAAAGCAAATAAAACAGTAAGACAAATTTGACAGGTTATCAGTGTTTTTCATTCACGCGTCACATAGTTACTCCATGTTCATACGAACTTAGATCATAAAGACCAGTACAATCACGTCCTAGAATATTGTCCTTTCCTTCCGACTCATCCTGTATGTTTATGCATTTATCACAAACAAAAATATCCATGTTCATTTAAAATTCACACAGAAGTGATAATTTCGTTACAAACTTTCAATATTACTTTCTGTAAGCCTTTCTATTTCCAGAAACACATATTTTAGACGATGTAACGTTTTCATGCTCATCTGTACACATACTATTTTTTACACATTAGATAATTACACTTACACTGTTCTTGCTTTGATGCGTTCACTTAAATTCTTAAGATCATCTCCGAACCTATTCACCGACTGGCGAAGGGATTCTATTTCTTCATCAGTCCATTTACTGCAGAATAACAAAAAGGGAAAAAAAAAATTATAGGCCAATGCCCAATTTGAAATAAAACATAGTACATCAACTATGCAGCTCATGATCTGTTTCGATAGTGGGTAGAAAATATAAATTATTTAAGGTTTGTTACATCGTACTAATTTATGTACAGTGATGCTTTCTAACCATAGCTCCAAAAATCTGCCATATATTGGACTGACACTGGGGAAAAAAAAAGAACTTTTGAAATATAATTTTTTTTTAGTAAAACCTATTTTTGCAAGTTTTCAGCAATTTAAAATAGTTTATTACAATTCACGTACAATACACAACAAACCATATTATTTAATTAGTTCATTGTCAAATAAAAAAATAATAACCAATCTTCTTAGTAAGGAAAACAATAATGCACTATACAGTTCTACTTTATTTTATAAAGTAACTCTACAAATAAGGCATTTGACACAGTCAAGCATAAAAATACTGCTAAATTGTGTTATGTGTAGAGCCACGATTTTATGGCGAAAAGATTTTTGCAACATTTGGTTTTGATGCGTCATGTGCACACCTGCAGCTCTGCTATATCGTCTGTGGTTGGATGATTTTACTCTCACTTGCCTTGGCAAATTACAGACGTAAGGAGTCACAATAATCTTATTATGATTGGTGCAGTCAAATGAGAAACGTGTCTGAACATAGACACGCTGCCAATAACATTGAAACAGAACTGCCGATGTGCACGTGAGTCACTGCAACAAAGCGGGGCAAAAATCTTTTCGCGACAAAATCGTGGCCCTAGTTATGTGACTTTTGTTGAACTGGGAATTAAGTGACTATGTAAAAACCTTCTATACATTTATCTTCTTTAAAATAAACTAAAAAAATTATCATATGAACAATATGTTATAGGTTATGTACACTATGCCTACACAGGGCAACTTTACGAGAATGTGGGGCCTAGAGCAACATAAATATAGCAATGATGTTGTCTATAAATTCACTTTACACTTAAAATATATTTCACAGCACCCATCATAGTTTGACTAACACTTAAGAACAGCACACTTGTTTAAAGTTAAGGTATATAACATGAATTGTTTAAATGCAGAAAGTGGGGCCCTAAGCCAGTACCACTCTTACATCCCCCAGACGCAGCCCTGGGCCTAACTACCAATTTTATCCTGTAGAAAGAGAGGCCAAGTACGTATTATCCAAAAACTACAAATTCATTTTCCTTTCGTACTTATAACTTCATAAACACTTTTAAGTAGTCAAACAATCAAAGAAGATATTACATATGTTATTTGCAATACTATTACAGAAATATGTAATTCATAGTACTGACAAATTAACAATGCATCACAACACACAGTTTTACTGTTTTATTTTTAAAAAAGATACTACTAAACAAATTAATTTTTTTATTTTTTATTCTGACAAGTTGTACACAATTGTGTTTGTCAGTAAAAAAATATATTGCAAATATGTATTTACTATTACTGTATATTGTTATTTATTATTGGCCGAGAGCAAATAAAATTCTGGAAATAATTGTAGCTTCATAATGTTAATAATCTTTCATTTATTTTAAATAATTGCAAATAACTCAAATATTTTTTTAACCAAATGCTTTGAAAATAATTTGAGACTGTGTACAGTCATACAATACACAATTTTGCCGAATAGTTTTTTTAAATAATGTGCTGTTTGCTAGCAAAAAAATTCTTTTGGCTTATTTTCTCCATTAAATACGTAATATTTTAGGGGCAAAAATCTATAAATATGTTTGGTGTATTGCAATAGGAAAATTCAGATACAAACAATGAAATATTAGTGTCAAAAATGTAGGAATTAATTTTTGATATATGTACTAAATTGCATTAAAAAAATTTTTTCGAAACGACTGCAAAACTAAAGAGAGATTAAGGGCTGACTTCAAGGTCACAGTTATGCTTCTTGGGAACTAGTTGGCGTAGGACAGTGGGATGTGTTGCTAGAACCAGCGAGTGATGATCTGTCAGTTACGAGCAATATTGCTGTACATTTTATAATGGTTACAAGCTATTTGAGTGCGAGCAATCTACGAATTGAAAATTTCTCCGTAGGTGCAGATAATGAACTTTATGGCTACCAGGATGAGACTATGTTTATAAGCATTAGGCTTAATATAAAGCACTGCATATTTGACATGCTTGGTAAGTGAAAATAAACACAAAAAAAAATTTGCTTTTGACTTGTTTCATTTCTAATATACACTGATGGAATACTCATTAGGTGAATGGTCTTTTGTTTAACACAAAGAACCTGTGAAGTAAAATGTTTTCAGTAATGTTACACATAAAATAAGTCTTAACAGAATGTTGATTACTAATGTCGAACACGTTTTGTCACGAAGTAAGAGCAGATAGAGGATAATTGTCAACACCAGAAAACAAGTGAAACACTGCAGAACTATATGTACCAGAATTAACAGTGAAGTGTAAGAAATACAAAAATAACTGTGCACTGCACTCCTGCTAATATACTTAATTTAGAAACATTGTACTTTTTGAGCAAATACAGCACTCTTTGTGCAAATATTATTACACTGTCACCTGAGAGATAAGACGAATCTCTTGTAATTCACTCGAAACGACTACGGTTTGGCCTACATATACTGTTTATGTTAAGGAAAATATGTTGAGGTTCAAGTTAAACAATAGGAAAAGTTATGAGGTTAATCCAGTCTTGCATGCCATAGTTGACTTTTTATGTTCCAAAAAGAATTATTACAAAATTTTTTGGTATTTTTACAGTGTTAACCACACAAAATGCCACAAGGATAATATGCAAAGTAGTTAATCTGTACATGGATAATCATGAGTTTACTGTATAATTATTACAAGTGCACTATAGACTCGAGGCTTCTAAGAAAACTGGTGGATATATTAGTAGTTGTTCACTTGAAAAAAAAACTTCCCAAATAAACTTTGTTCATTTTATATTCATTCATAAGGATAAAATATAAATGTCCAATTTCATTACTTGATTAAACAAGAATACATATTACAAAATTACAGTTGATGTCTTAAATTTAAATTTGTAAAACTCTAATGTGGTGATAATATCTTACTGAATTGCTTTTACCAATTTATTTCCGGTTTTCTATTATATTTTGAGACAGAAAAAATTTCCAGGTGTTTTAAAGAACATATAATTTACACTGCAAAAGGCCTCCCCTTCACACATAACGTCATAACTAACTGTGTGTAATGCACGGGCAGCTTGCAGCAAGTGAGCTGCAGTCTCGTCACGTGTTGTCACAGCACGCACTGATTTCTGGTCTAGGTTTTTTGGCAGTGTTTATAAAAAATGTTACGCGTTTGTCCATTACATGTATCAAGGCATGAAAATTACAATTAAATAGTGAATGATACCCAATAATGTTAGTACAGTTAATTAAAACTAGTATGTTCGGCATTGGGACGATGCATGCAGTAGAGCGTAGTGTCTGGTCTTTGTACGAGCTCTCGATCTGCGACATCAGTGCAACATCAGAGCAGTGCACTGTCAATACTCCTATGCGTGTGGTTGGCCATCAATGAATATGACAATATAATCAAAGTTAATATGTTAGCAAGATATCAGCTTCACTGTGGTACATAGAGATTATATGATCAGAACTTCCCTACACTGCACGAATATGTGCAGTCTTATCAGAGTCCTAATGCTGACTACAACAATGAATTATACTAAAATATTCTAAACATTAATGAAAACAAAAGTGCATTACATAAAATGTTGAATAATATGCTAATTCTGTCAATACATTAAAAAAATTAATTCTATTAGAGATTTCATAAACAACATTTCTTGTAACAATGCAGGACTAATATGTATCAGCCCATTTAAAATAAGTTTTTGAAATTTATTTTGGGGTAGTTTAGTTTCAAAGGTAACAGTGTATTAGGGGAAGTAATTACGTATTTTTATTTTTTTGATATATTTAAATGTTAAATTTCAATGGACGGCTTGGCCAGTAGTATTTGCGCACTGAATCACGGGTAGTAACAGCTGATTTTGTACATACTGCGCCGGAAAACATATACATATGATTATATGAGTTGACAAGTTTGTATTCATTAATAACACTTTTAATACACTCTGAGTCGAAAAATTACCATTTCTTTTAGCATACAGCAACTGCAGACGTTTCTAAAATATGTATGTCATAGATCATATTGATTAATAATAAACAATGATGAAGGTAAATCAATTGTGTGACTGTTAACAAGAGATGATAATTTGGCTGCACATTTCTTATAATAAACACACACAATTATTACATAGGTAATTTGGGATAACGTGAGCAGTAAAGAATTAACCTTTGAAAAAAAAAAATCACTAACCATTACTGCATATAAGTCACCATTAACAAGAGTTACTTTACTGCTCGTATGGTTGGTAGCGATTCATCGGATGTAGTTCTGTGTATTTTCCTATTTGAATACAGCATTAGTGAAAGAACATAAGATGAAATTGACCTCTCTGTATTTAATATTGTACTTCACAATAGTTATTTATGAGCTTATTGACATTTATACTTACAGTATAATTAGACTTAATTGGTGGCAGTTTTAATGTTCAGTATTGTGAATACCCTATTGCAGGCCTGCCGTTTTAACGGATATTTAAAGGTTAAAACGCACAGACGGATAATGTTAGATATTCACGGATATTTCTAACATCTGTGTTTAGCAACAATTGACGCGAAAATTAGCGACGCACATGAATGGATTAACGAGATTCCTTAATCTTTTTCGTGCTTAATTTAAACCTACAAAGCTTTCCCTTTATTTTTGCAGAAAAGGTCATGCTATATATAAGCAAATATACGTAAATTTGTGTTTTATTTTATGTCAAAATAAATAAAAAAGGAAAATTTTTAAAACCCTTCATATGGCTGCACCCCATATTTAGTGCCAAAATTTTTTGTGAAAACATGCGGCGATTATGTTAATAAATACGTGTATTTAATTTTTATGTGCGGCGCCATGATACAAGCAAACTACGTCTCATTCGAAGCCATAATTTAACTTACCGTATTTGCCGGCATATAAGACGACAATTTTTACATATTTTTGGCCCTCAAAAATTGCTACTCGTCTTATATGAGGGTGCAAAAATCGTTTGAAAGCTAAGCTGTAAGCTGTGGAGTTGCATGATGTTTCAAGGAATTGCGTTTTTCGTCACAAATGAAAACGAGTCACCCGTTTATTTTAATAAAATTTACGGTACGAGATTTTGATGAGCGTCATTCATAATAAAGGACACTTCCTCGCAGCGAAGCGGCGATCGATGCGAGCGCGTGCCGAGATACTTTGTCTCGCCAGCCTACAACTCTCGGGCGGAGAAAACAA
>PNEQ01064912.1:0-23661 GCA_003012365.1 Medauroidea extradentata
GTTTATGGAATTGCTTGTCTGGAAGTGCTACAGACCACATCCGTAAAGAAATGGAAGGCTTTCCTACCCTATGTGTGGATCGACATCTGTGTGTGGTCTATAGGATGTGCTTTTGCTGGAAGAGGCTCATAGAATGGATATATCACCCAGGTGGAGACTATAATCTGCAAATTGGCTGGGAGAGCCTTTTGTGTATGGAATAGCTTCTGGGTGGCGACTATAGGACCGGGCCTAAGTATAGGAAGAGTGGAAGACCGCCAGCGAACTGCTGCGCGAATAAAGGCCAGGGGCTTGCCAGCAAGCCTTCGGAGGACGTTTATATCTACGACCCTAACATAATTTTCTCCTTTATTGTTTAATTTGATCTCTAACTTGGAAGTGTGTCACCTGTCGACTACATAGCTTATACTTTGCTATCTAAAATTCTAATTTCCAAATAAATTTAATTAAAACTATCCTTCAACACAAAATATAAATTAAAAATAAATAAATAAATACAATTCACAAAACAAAATAAAAACAATACCTGCAGGGTGTTTTCCGAAATGAAGCCGAAGTATAGAAAGTAGGTATTTTTAACACCAAAAATTCAGCAATGTTGCCATATTTCAGAGTAAAGAGCTATCCATCTCCCATCCGGCGAGCGAACTGTTGGCAGATGTCTATAATGAGGAAAAGGTGGATGACAGCTGGCAAGCCTCTGGCCGGATATCTGCTGGCGGCTTGCTGGCTGACCGCTGGAGATCGTTTATAAATTCGGCCCTTAGGCCCGTAATTATAAACGTCTTTCGAAGCCCAACCAATCTCCCTCCACCCTAATCTGGAGTTTTGCACATTATAGACCTCTTTCAGAGTGCGGCGGATAGCCGGCGAACAACCATTCGCTACCAAGTTTCCACTTTTTGGGAGATTGCAGGTGAATGACAGCCAGACCTCATTCGGTGAACCACCAGCTGTTCTGTAGACACCAGTTATGAAAAATGGCGAGGTATTTAAACGAATTCATGCGGCACATGGATGAAATTGTCAACTATTATGAATAAATAGACGACCAAAGACATGCCCGACTACCCAAAATATATATTAGGGACATGGAAGATCCCTTTTCAACTGCAGTTCATCTCTGCGCGATACATCGCAAGCATTACATTCTGCAGTGATTTTCTTCCACATTTCCTTTTGTTGTAGTTGGACACAGTCAGTTTTCTTATTTGTAGTTATGTTTTTGTATTTTTTATCAGGTCAAAAAAAGTTGCTTTTCCTTTAGGAGTGTATCGCACTGTCGAATTTTTACCTTCCATAGTCAAATATCTCACGTTTGTCCCACTACAAAGACAGCAAAATTGTTTACAGACAAGGAAAACAAAATCGAAACGATTTTATTTTTAAAGTAGGTGTGTTCATAACAGTGGTCTTTGAGCACTTGAGTCTATGTTTGCTGCTAAAAATGAGGCTGTGTTGCCAAATTTTATGAAGGAGAACCATCCAACTCCCTTTCAGCTGGCGATCTCCTGGCGATCCATCGGCATACAACTATAGTGTAGAAAGGGTGGAAGACCGCCAGCGAACTGCTGCGCGAATAAAGGCCAGGGACTTGCCAGCAAGCCTTCGGAGGATGTTTATAACTATGGTCCTTATTGTTGTCGACATGTCACACCTAAGCCTACCCACACAGCACACAATATTTCAGTTATGTTTCAGACATATCTCTGTACCTTTCTATCCTTCAGTTACATAACATAACTTTTACAAGTTATCAGATACATATCTGAAATATGTCTTAGTAGATTGTTACATAGCTAAATTACGTTTTGTTCAGTTATGTTTCAGTTATGTAACATTTGTTATATTCCCATAATTCCCTGTTTAAGATGACGTCTTGACGTCATGTGTGCCATCGTGTTGTGTGCAAATAGCGGCGATGGAGGCGTTTGTGTACTAGTATCCTACAGGAAAATAATTTTTTCAATATATGTACGTAGTATTGAGCAAGGTAAGGAAATGTTACAATTAGTTGGTTAATTCATAAAGTTTTAAATTATTTGTTTTCAGCAGAATTTCTGTCAGTTCTGTTTCCGACATATATTTGAAGTTTACACCTTACTGTCTTTCACATAGATAACAAATTTCAAGCTGGAAGATGCCGATGCCACTTATTGATTCACATTCCTTTTTTACTAGTTTTCCGATTTTATTTAATTAGTTACGTTCTTACGATGCTGATTGTTTTTAATTACAAAAATGGCCCACTTGCCAAAGGCAAAGCATAGCAACTAGGCCCTGTACGTATCCGTGCATTGTAGAATGAATATTATTATTCTATTCCGTTGGCTCATTCCACTTGCGTGTTCCGCATACTTTTTCTTACGTATCCGTGTTTCGTGTTGTCATTGTACAACTGGCCTTAAAGGTGTGCCGAATCTGTGTTTAAGTTAGGCATAGACTTAATATTTTTGTTTTAATGCATTTTATTTGTAAGAGAAGCTGATTCTTAACGCAGTCTATTCTGGCTTTGGCTGTCATGGGTAATTTGTCAATAAACGAATAAAATAAATCGGTCAAGTGTGTTTACATTTTCGTTTGTACTTACATTTTTTACTTTCACATTAAGTTTGTAACTTTATCTTTAAAAATCGTGTTCAGTGAGGTTATGTATGAGTGAACATAAATTCTGGAAGCACAAGGTGTGTTCGATTCAGCATACATGTGTCAAATCTCAAGAGATAAAAGAATCGCGAGGTTAATAGGTAGATAATATTTCAGAGTAGGCCTAATTAATTAAAAAACACATCGAAATATGTTTTAAGGGTTTTTTCCTAAACATTTTCCACTGTCACTTAGCTACATTTTCACTTCGTGTGGTCCCTAAACAACAGGATTGAAGTGTTTTCTTAAAGTAACCTAACCAAAACTAATCTAGTAAGCAGAACAAAAAGACATTAATTAAGTACTATCCTGAATTCCTGACAATGGTGGATTTACAGTTGTGTGGCATGGCTCGGATGTTTGAACGAGCACCGAGGTACCTAGTGTTTCTGAACCCACTGTAATCAAGAGGTCCCGTCGTCTTAAGACTCTGTGGAAATAGTGAGATGCTAAAACCTGACTTTACTTTTTTCACAGTAGCACGATTGGCACGATGCGAATATTTCGATTAGACATCTCTTCCAACCAAAAACTTTGCTGCATCTACCATGTTCGTCACGCCGGCTTGTGGTTAGCTGCTGGGAAAAAATCACAGCACGTGTTTTGGATGATTGTTAATTCAGCAAAATACAAAACATGCGTTCGGCACAATATTTTTCCCTAGCCATTCAGAAAATGTGGGCAACGAAAAAAGTTTCTGATTAGAAGGAAAGTCTAACCAAAATATTCATGTTGTGTCAACCATGATACTGTGAATCCACCATTAGACCTTGGTACAAGGACAAATATACTATTGGGAACAATGTAAATAAATAAGTGATTCTGAACCTAACTGTAGCATGCTACGCTACAGTGATTAAGTGAATGTGTTAAGACTCGGTCTCTGAAGCGCTTAGGGGGAAGACGTACTAGTGAGCGTCACTGATTGTATGGACTATTGGAAGGTGGTACTATAATGAGGCGGCTGGAGGATTATCGATCGCGCACAGGCTTGCACGCAGGTTGTGGTGGAGGGGGAGTAGCTTGGCCTTGTGGGTAGGAGTGTCAGAGGAGGGGAGGACAGGAAAAGGAGACCGGGTGTGTGTCGTGGAGAGCGAGGGGGCTGTTTTCGCTCGGAGCTGCGAGCCGCGGAAAAAAAAACCGGTCGGCTGGTGAACGCTGTGGACTTCTAGACAGGCGCGTTTAGTTTTTGCGATTAAGACAGATGATCGCGCTGCTACTTAAGTTGAGTAGAGAATCTTTCGAGAGTCAATGTACAGTAATACTTAGCGGACGGGTATGTTCGCGGTAAAAGTTTGTTCTGGGCATTTGACTGTAAGCTGTGTGTTAGCGGACTTTGCAATTCCGACGCGAATGAATTTACAATCATTCGAGAGTCAATGTACAGTAATACTTAGCGGACTGGTATGTTCGCGGTAAAAGTTTGTTCTGGGCATTTGACTTTAAGCTGTGTGCTGGCGGACTTTGCAATTCCGACGCGAATGAATTTACCGCATTACTACTTGTGTTGCCTTTGTGCGATTCAGTAACGGTCTATTGGAAATGGCGAATGAGGACAAATGTTGTTGTACCTTATACATTTGTTTAAATTTCCAGGCTTAAGGACTGAATGGTTTGTTTCCTGTACGTTTTACGTGAAAATTTCTAAACGTGCTTTGCGAGTGAGCGGCGATCTTGCTGAGTGCTACTAGAGGAAGCTTATACCCCATTTCACGGCGTATTTAACGTCTCTGTGGGCGTGCTCTTTAGTCACTGAGTGTGGTGACAGATCGTCAGGAGCTACTGGGACTTTGTCAGGTACCAGTGTCAACTGATTCAGGTAACCCGAGAGATTTTCATTTTAGTAGTATTATGTGGCTGATACAAACGGTGATTTGCTTAGACTTGCCGAGCTGAGGAACTCCGTTTTTGTGGAATACCGAACGATGCGACTTATTGCGTGATCCTCCAGGTGTTGTCAATCATTTGTTTAGTCAGACTGAAAATAATTATGGTGTTGTAAGCAGAGTACTGTAACCACTTATATGTTTACATATATATATTTCCAATCGGAAAAATTGTAGAGAAGCCTTGCAAGTAAATATCATTATATTGTTTAGCATGCTCATTGCTTTGGCTGACCTTCTGTATATTGTGTCAGTTGGGTGTTAGAGTGATGCAAATTTTACGACTGAAACATGTTATGTAAATACTCTTAAAAGGGGGGGGGGATATTGGATTGAGTTTATAAGAATTGAAATGCGTGGTTGTATTTTCACTGTATTGAGCCACTTAAGTAAAATGCTTGATGTAAGAGAGGCACAGAGTTGTTATTTCAGTATATCCCCCTGCATAGTTACATTAATATTGTTGTTATCTTTCTTGTTTGTTTCTTCCTAATGTAATTTGTCCCTAAACTAGTTAATTTTGTCGCAACCTTACGGAGAGGCTAGAAGGGCCTAAGGTTACTACATAACTTAACCTAGGATTTTCGCATAGAGATTTAAACTACCCTTACCTAAACTAACCCAACCTAAATGAAGTTATTCATATTGTAGCCTATAATGAAATCGTAATGTACATTTATACTAACCTTTACTTTCCTTCTTATTTTTAAATTTAAGTTACTTTCTCATTTTGGAAGCAGATAACTTAATCATTGTCGATAATTCAGTAAATGAAGATTAGCCCAATGATGAAACCACTGGCCAATTTAACTATTCAATCTTACACCATTACATTGACGTGGGTCGTTCCGCAACTCCCTCTCTCTAAGCCCATCGTGCTCATCACGCAACCTGATGCGGAACGGGCCGGGGTGGCCACGCTGCCATTGCATATGGGAACACACCCAACCACGTGCACGCACGAAGTAGCGGCACCAAGACGCCGCCCCCGCAACGTCGAGGGTAGCCAGTATATGCATTGGCCCCTCAGGACTGCCATTTATTGTTATGAAAGTGCCCCCTTGACGGAAACTTGAGTAAATACACCTTGTAGACACACACCTTGTTTTAGCACTCCTGTGCTATTCCCGTCAAGGGGTATCACACCAACGACAGGCAGAAGCATTTAAGGGCCAAGGGTAATTGCGTTTAATGTGTGTAATTTATCTGTAATAACTTTTCGTACTTAACCTCAAATCCCGTAGAAACAGTCCTGCGCCTCGGGCAAGTTGGACTCGACCGCGCAGCCAACTTCGCCCCACGAACATTTTCGCCTTTTCTCCCTCAAACATTTTCACGTAATAATGAACCAATAAATATCAGGGCTGCTTCATGTGTCTAATTATTAATTCTGTGTAATTCTACAGTGTAAATTTCCTTTAGCATCTTGTATATCAAAACTCAGAGTGAACTTAATGTACGTGAATTTTCAGCAGACTTTCCCTTTAAAACATTTGGGACTCCAATCTTCAAAATTCTTTATTATTAGTGTTTTGGGCCTTTTCCCCCTTTTCTAATTATACGTTTTATGTGTCCGGCGAATGCTTCTCGCGCTTTGGCTGCGCGGCACCACCAACGCAGGAAGGATTCGCCAGTTGGCATTACGCGGCGGATCGAGACGGTCGACGTGCACGTCACTCCGGGCCCTTCATGAACTTTGCATTCAAACATTAGTACATTCATAGTCATCGCTTTACTCAGAACCTTTTCTTAAATTTTGCAGGCCCAGAGGTGAACCTCTCAACCCCTGCGACTCACCACCCAGAGGCGTTATTTAATTCAACTTCACATCCGCATGGTGAAATTCTTGTCAAACAGTTGCGCCCACCGATCGGGCTCAGGACCGGGCCCAATTATTGCGCCGTCAGTGTGTGCCATTATTGGGTAACGGTGCTTCTATAATAAATGTGTTTCCACCAGAACAAGTGCGTACTTTTTTGCTTGCCGCTTCACGGCCATCAGGGCGCGGGACCCTCCAACCAGCACTCCAGTGCAAGACCCGTAGGGTGTATTTTGTGTGTGTCTTTCTATCCTAGTGCTACGGGCGTGGGGAGTGCCATAAGATTCCCCTACGTAAATAACCATACCGACGTCGAGTGGGGAGTATTTTCTTGCAATGCCACGGCAGTCGGCCACGTGGCCCTGTAATTTGGAGTCTCTGTTCTCTGAGTGCCCGTTCTCTCTTAACGGGCTGGTGGACTGGGCAAAACAACCTCTAGTCACAACCCCCGCTCGCGTAAACATACCATGCGAAACACAAATCACATAATAAATGGCTGGAAGTTCATGATTTTACGAAATATCAATATGTTTAGACACTATCTGCTATTAAATTTAGGCCATCTCGCGAAATTGAAAACCACAACCTACACATTCTAAAAAAAAGTGGAAAATAACCTGACATCACACCACAACCTTCCAGTTTCATACTCAGTAATGAAGTAAAAATTCAAAACTAATTATCAAGGTAACAGAAAATTTACTGCTCAAATATGCAAACAGATGCTCATTGAGAAAATGCTGCCTCTTCCCTTATAAAACTTGATGTTGTCATCGCTAACAATTTTAAAATGGCGTCATCTGAGAACTAACTGCTTAACATAGAAATTGGCACGATAAAAATTATATATATATATATTTTATCTATACAGAAATTGAATTCCTGTAATATTAGAAATATGTTGTGTTTTAAAATTGATGTATTTCATGTAGTTATAAACAAGATCAGTAGAAATGCAATGTTTGCAGTATGAGACAGAAAAATTATCAAAACAGAAAAAATAAAGTTTTTCAACCATAAAATTTTATCAAACAGGATGATGCAGTACACAAAAATGAATATATTTCATAAATTAATTTCTATTCTAACATAACCCTTGGGAATTATAATTTGACCGAAGTGACGAAAAATAAAGTTTATGGATTTCAATGTTTTATCTTTACAGTGTGTTAGTATATCAATACAAACAATTTTTATTAACAAATTATCCTTCTAATACTTATATTTTAGAGGCTACAGATCCAGTAAGTAGTTATTTTGAACTTTTAGAGCTGGGGATTGTAAAAATTACACTTCTATTTCCTGCTACCAGTTGAATGCCAAAAGTGGCGGAACTTTTTACCATCAAATGGCTGATCATAATTTTGTCTGCCACATGGCCACTACTAAATTTGATTTGAGGCAGATTATCAGGCAATCAGAAGCCCAAGAGTTCTAATTTGGAAATACTACTTCTATTCTCCTCTTGTTGTGTCGCGTGTGTCCCAAAACTGTGATTCCAGTATTAGTGATCTACATTTTCTCTATGAACATATTATGTAGGAGAAAATGACTATAGCCTAATATTTTTAAGTAGCAATTTATATTTGTACAGATTGAGCATAACTAACTTTTTAAGAAACATGTTGTGAATAATAATCATGTGGAAACAATTTACAGTATTTTGTGTGGTACATCCAATATTATTGGCTAACTAATAATTTGGAGTAAGTTAACTGATGTCAGGTAACTTAGCTATAAAACTTTTAAGTTGACTTACCTTTCATGCGTTTAACGAATAGTAACAGCATATTATGCCCCTTAGATTTACTGCACAACTTCATCATGCACACGAAAAATTTTATTTTTGTTTCTTCTCACTCTATTAGTGATAATCACCATTTATATCTGTAAACGATTATTTGACTTGTAGACCACAGTTATTGTAGCCATTAAAAAATATTTTGACATTTGAAGACTTACAATATAATGATAAACCTGACACATCAGAGAGAATAAACATAGAGGAAGTATACCATAAGTGGACCTCCAGTTAGTTTTTTATCAATAAGTAAATCATAATGTAGATTTAAATTTATGTAGACATTATGAAAACAAAGTACACTATTTTTATACATAACTTTTCAAAGAACATAATTTAAAAAAAATCACATACTATTTTTTAACTTGAAAAAATAATGTCTCTGAGAAGATGTGATCCATGAATGGACTACTCCATTTTGCCCCAAAGTGGACCTTCTTACTTCTACGTCTCATTTTAAGAAGAGGATAATTATTTACAAAAACCACAAATGTAACAGTCCTTGTCCACTCCTGAACACTCCACATGGGCCCAGTCACTAAAAATAATGCACTTCACCCACTGTTCTCAACTAGAATCATTCAACCAAAGCTTACTACAAAATGTGCATTTAGCATCTTCAGTAGGGCTCACCTGGTCCAAGAAAATCTGTGGTTGAAGAACCTGATGATATTGATTCCAAAGACTCGTCGGAATCACCATCATCTTTATCTGCTTTCCGTTTTTTTCCTCGTGCAAGGTTTCTTCCTCTTGTACCTCCCACAAATTTTCTTCCTCTTGTGCATCAAGAGCTTTCCTGCCCTCTTTTGAGCTCTTTACTTTGATCTTTTCCGCAGCTCATTTTTCTCTCTTTGTTTTCTTTTATTTCCTTTAGTTGCATTTTATAGGGAGAAGATGTTATAATGCTAGCAGTAGAGGGCTTTCTTCCTCTTGTGGATTCTTGTTCACAAGTTTTGGCACTGATCGTTTCTCAAAGGGGCTAACATCACATGGAGGGCTGTGGATATTGGTTGTTGTGATGGAGGTTGATGTCGATGGTTGTCAGGTAGTTTGTGATACTGGAGTTGCTTCTTTGGAAGGAACTTCATTTTCTTCTTGGGAACCAAGCTCTTCTTCACACTGGCTAAACGAAACATTACTTTGCGACAGCAAATTCTCGTCGTTGTCCCCAAAAACTTGCTCAACATTTTGTGTTATTTCCACAATAAATTCAGCCTCACTGAATATGTTCCTGTTCAGCGAATGCAGACCTGTTATTTAAAACCCATTCACAGAAATTTCTGCTGTTTGACATTTTATGTAAGATTGGCTGAAAAGATTCATGACATTGTGGTTTGCTACAGGGCACTCGTTTGTAAGCATTAACTGGCGAACTGCTTCACTGTAATATGCCTTCAGGGGTGATAAAAACGTTCTATTCTAAGGTTGCATCTTGTAAGTCAAGTGTGGTGACAAGGATATAATGGTTGCATAGTTTTCCCGTGCCATGTCTATGACATCGATATTCCGTGTATGGCTGTAATGCCCATCCAGGTTCAGCAATATGGGCGAGTCTTCATTCGGGTTGGTAGTTGCAACAAAATGCTCGAAACACATAGTAAACAGATGCGTCTGGATACAACCAGAAGGGTGACTCTGAAATAGTGTTCCTGGAGTAGCTCCTTTTGTCAACTGTGTACTCATGTTTTTGCGAGGAAAAAATCACCATAGGGGAATGTAGTTACCACCGGCACTCATGCAAACCACAATGGTTATTAAAGAACCATTCTCTGCTGATGTCAGACTACCAATTTGGCGTTTATCTCGTAGGTCAACAACTTGCGAGATTTTGGACTGCACGACAACTAGACTACTTTCTTCTACATTGAATATCCTTGAGGGTGGATAATTGTATTTCTGAAAAAGGGATTCAAGCAAATCAAAGAAAGCATTTACATTTTTCTTAGTGAATCCAACTGCTCTGGCATATCTGGTACCAGTAAGGCTACAAAAGGAGAGCCCTTTTTTGTACCTCTTCATAAACATTTTCAACCACTTCCATTCTGCTATGTCACCTGCTTCGCTGAAGGAATGTTTTAGGTTATTTCGTTCGGCTAGTTGAAATGCCATCCTTCTTAAATCTCCCCGAGTTAATCCAAAGAATGTGGCTTCCATTGCCAGGCAGTACTGTACAAGTTGTTCTTCTAACTCAGGAGTTAAAACTGTCTGACGGCCACATTTAATGTAAGCGGCTTTATGAGGTTTCGCCACACTTTTCGTTACTCAATCTCATAAATGTAGTTTTGGGAACATAATACAATTTATCTGCTTTTTCCCACCCCATCTTCTTTTGATGCACTGTTGTTATAGCTTTTTCCATGAAATCGACATTCCACAATATTCCCTTTTGCTCCTTCACCTTTTTCTTCTACTTTTTATCATCCATAGTCCTCCCCCTAAAAAGTTAAGAAACATTATCTTTTCAGTTACTACAGTAGCACAGCATGCATAGCTATTTTGTGTGACATGCAGCTTAATTGTTCTGCCTGGATGGTCGAATTTTTTATATTTTGGTCCTATAAGGAAGATGAAGTCACACATGATTTATTTAAGTTTATTCCATGCCACACAACCTTTACACACAAAGCACTGAACTGATGTACCTGTGTCTTTCGTGGGTTAATTCCTATTTCCAAGTGTAATAATGTGTTCAGATGTACATCAACTGCTCATTCCCAAGGCACATTTGGCATCAAAAACTGTAACTATCGTACCTAGCATTAACTGAGAAAACAGCACTTCGTTCTACTTTAGAATCCCAGAAGATAATAAAAAAATTGAAATTAAAAACTGAAAATTTTCCATTCGACATTAAAGTACTTGTAAAACCTCGACTATATTTAAACAAAAATTATGTTTGCGCACGAAGTAATTTAAGTCTTTCTTCCTTTTGTTCTTAATTTAGCATAAATTCTGATGACATAACCAGGTGGTACACTTAAGGGTGCTGCCTACTTCAAAGCTCTGGCAGGAACAAGAATGAGGTTTCACGTGTTACATTGTTTTAGGCGGGTGTTGACAGTCATCATTTTTGATTGTTTACCTGCAAACTCTAACATGGCCACGCAACTTGGATGCAGTTTTAATGTCAATCAACTGAAAACTACATTTCCTCATCCTGTTGGTCAACGAGAAATAGCAGTCTTCTTGGATCCGTGTCACAAGCTGAAACTAATTAGAAATGCTCTTGGGGAGAAATTCGTGATATTTAATGGCAACGGTGAAATGATTGAATGGTGTTTCATTGTTGAGCTGCAAAAAATGCAAGAAGGAGAAAGTCTGCATTTGGCAAATAAATTAAAAGCCACACACATTAAATATCACAAGCAGAAAATGAAGGTATGTCTTGCAGCACAGTTGTTCAGCGATTTAGTGGCAGATGCCATTGAATACTGTGACAAGAACTTGCAACTTCCACAGTTCAAAGAATCAGAAGCAACTGTCCAGTTTATTCGTATAATTAATAAGTTATTTGACGTTTTGAATTCTAGAAACTTTAAGCAGTTTGGTTTTAAGAAACCGTTGAATGCAAGAAATGAAAATGAAGTGTTGCTTTTTTTAGAAGAAACATTTAACTATATCACAGCTCTGAAAGTCGCCAGAAATGGAGCCACTATTTTGAACTCGTGCAGAAAAACCGTTTTTTTTTGGGGTTTCACGTTTGCATCAATAGTTTGCAATTTTTATACAATGATCTAGTGAGTAACAGGTGTCCTGTTTTGAAATATCTACCATTGTATAAAATTAGCCAAGACCATATTGAACTGCTATTTTCTGCTGTGAGATTCCATGGAGGCTGCAATAACAACCCAACAGCTAGGCAGTTTCAAGCTGCTTACAAGAAATTGCTTATTCAGTCTGAGATAAGAGGTGCAACAAATGGTAATTGCTTGCCTTTAGAAGATCTCAGTATACTTACAGTGTCATCTACAGCTACTCCTGTTCAGTTGTTAAATGCATCCTCAGGAACATTTCGTATGCTGGACGATGAAGAATATCAAGAAGGTGTGAACACTCGTCATGATCATGCTTATTTGATTCAGCCTAGCCAGTTGAGTTTGTGTTCTGAGAGGGTTGTTGAGTACATTGCTGGTTTTGTAGTGCGAGCACTCATTAAAAGTTTAATTTGTGAACTCTGTATAGGTGCACTCACATTCCTGCCTGATGACACTGAAGAGAATTCGTTAATTTCACACAAAAGTAGAGGTGGTCTTACTTATCCATCTAAGGATGTGCGCAGCATTTGCAAAAAGAGTGAACAGTTTTTTAGGGTTGCAATGAAATCAGGGTCAAGCAAAAGCATAATGGATTTTAAGCCACCAAGCATTTCTAGCAGTGTTTTAAAATACTTTGAAGGAAAAAATCTGTTTTCTATGCTGAGTCAGCATATGCACGACACGTCACCACTCAACAATCACGTTATTTATTTGACAAAGGCAGTGTCAGAGAAATATGTTAGTATTAGGTTCAATTACTTTGCGAAAAATGTTGTTCAAACAAGTGATTCAATTAGGAACTTATGTACAAAGACAATTCTCTTTAAAGGTCAGTGAAATGTACACATTAGTTTGGCTAGATACAATTGGCATTACAAACCTATCCTTAAATTTTTACTTAAAGTCATAATGTTTCGTAATGTTTCCTACCAAGTGTACAAATGAACTTTGTTAGAAACACAAATATGTTTTATTTTATGCCAATTATTCTCTATTATTAAAAACAGTATGCAATACATCTGTGTCAGTTCTCTGTTATTTCTTTGCTTTGACAAAATCACATTCATACAATGCCAATATTTTTTTCTTCAAGTAGATGAAGAAATAATTGCTGAGATTTATAAAAGGGGTATGTTAAATGTTACCTACGTCACTTTGAACAACCTACAGCGTTCAGTGATGGAGCTAGTTATAATGTCAGCTTTGTTTGGTCAGCAGACTATTGTGTGTTGAATTGAACTAGTGTACTACTGAATGAAGTAGTGCAACCCTAAACATTTTTGCTTACTAAGATAGAGTACACCACACAAGCCATGCCAATTTTTATTCCACATGGTGTACCAAAATGACTCCAATATGAGAATTTTACAGATGATTTCACTCCAGAAAATTAAATCAACAAATTTTCCAATAGTTATGTATGAAGGTTTTTTGTAGGCCTATGTACCACACTGAATGTGAATTAAATAATAGTACTGCAAATTCTTTAATTATATGGACAGCAGTAAGCTGAGTATTTAGTAATTATTTTGCATTGTAACGATGTAAGCAAAAAACTTGAAGTGCTGCATAATTTGTACTTAAATGAACAGCAATATGTGTATTGTGCAGAATTTTTTTTATTGTGTAGCTCTAGCTAAGTTATGAGTGTTTGTTACACAAACTTAATGTGAATAAAACAAAACTGCTGCAAGTTGTGTAATTGTGTAGGTAGAAATATTTTGTATGCATATTACATGCTGTTATGAAACAGGTGGTTGTGCAAGGTTCTTATAGTATTAAGTACATATTGTAGTATTTTTTTATTTGTGTATATTACATGTATCCTTTTGTGTGCTGCTGCTGGTAAGTGTGTAAAGTCCAAGAATGACAAATTGATGTGCAATGTGCTTGTTTGGTTTAACATTTGGTATCCAGTGAAGAGTATTGAACTAACTGACAAAAATTTGTTACAAAATTAAGAAAGGCAGAATGTGTGCTAAGGGTTAGATTTAAGTGGACTGTGGGGGATAATGTGGAGTGGGAAAATTTTACGAAGTTCATAGAGGACATATTGCTGAAGTTTGTTCTGAGGAATAAAATAAAGACTGGGGGAGGAGGGACTTACTACGGTATGGTTTAGAAACTAAAGGGCTACTAAGTACATTTAGGATAAGGGAACATAAAAAAAAAATGACGAAATAAGCAACAGCTCTAAGGTTAACAAATCAAAGACCGGATAGCACAGGGAATTGTGTTTTTATGGGGGATGGTAGGTGGACATATAATTTACAGTATTTTCCCAGCTACATGCATTCAAGGTGTATCAACAATTTAGACCTGTTATGCTCTAAATGTTAGTCTATTACATAATTTTTTTACATTGTTAGATAGTAAATTACTTCCATATAATCAACAATATACAAGGTTGAAGTAGATAAACATTCAGAGCATTAAATGTGTAAAATGTCCATACACCTTCTTAAAACGTAGCAGGAGTAGTGGTAAGATAATAATGAAGTATTTAGAAGTGTGGTTTGATAGTCAGGGGAGAATTTGTTGCCACAGGGATGAAAGGATACTCTGGTGGTGGGAGTATGCAAACAGGTGGGAGGATAGGGCAAGACAGGCAGTTACAGACAGGTGAGTTTAAGTATAGGTAAGGTAATTCAATTTGTAGTAGATGCCAAGGCTTTCTACAAGATGCCTCGGATAACTGTGTATTGTATTCAGAGGTAGGTGAAAGAAATGCCGGTGGACATTGATCAAGTTCTAGGATGGACAGAAACTAAAACTTTATACGCACAGGTATTGTTCTTATACAAGAAGATAAACATATTCTTGTTCACCTTGGGATGTAGTACCTAGTAAACTTGTGCCGTGTGAGTGGCCACCGAGAATACTAGCGGTTAACATACAAGGACTTGTATAGCTAGTGTGAGACGTCATCGTTATCCTGTCTTGTGTCCATTATTGTATTCGTTCTAGTATTATCTGTGCTGTCATAAGTGCAATGTCCCGAGTTTTACATGTTAATTTGTTTTGTATTTCGACTTTTATTTTTTGTTGTTTATTATTATTATTTTTTGTCCTTTAGTTGTTGTTAACTAATTCCTTATGGGATCGTTCATGTTCTGTTGTTTTGGTTTATGGATGTGTTGACAACAGCCAACTCTGCTAAATGTAAACAATTTTTTTATGCATTCAGAATTGTGTTTAAAACAAAATATACAAAATTAAATATTTTAAAATTAATAGCAGGTGTCTAGCTGGACGAAAAAAGCTACTGAAGAAAACTTACCAAATCATGCATTGTGTCTCATAAACTAGAATATTGTTTACTACCCATAATTTTCCACAAATTACCTTTCATTTCTGAAATACAGCTTAAAAATCTGCAGTTAACATTAATGGTGTACATATTATTATACAAGAATGGCCATGTAAACTGGTCAGTTTATTTGATAGTATGCTAGCTTGTGTTCCCCTTCTTGTACAGCTTTTATTTATTTTCATGTACAAAAAATGCCCATGTGTGCTAGTATTAAGTGAAAATTGTCAAGAAAATAAAAGTAGTGAGTTTCACTAGGAAGAGGTAAAAAGCTTGAGATAAGAAAGGGGGTAGAATACAATTACTTACGGAGATGCTCTAGATAGGCTGTGTTTGTGTGTGTGAGGCAGGAGCGGCAAGAGTGACAACGTTGACTGTTGTATGTAATATATTCTCAACTCTCCGCACAAGCCACTTAGCTGGTTTGCAGTGGTTTACTAAAAAAAGTTGTAAGAATAATAACTGATTCTGATAAGTTGACTCATTGTAAACCACTCTTCATCAAGCTGAAAATCATGACTGTAATAAACTTCTATATTTACACTTTATTATGTTATGTTAAGTATAAAAGATCTGTACTAAAGCAGAGAAATTATATACAAAATTGCATAAGACGTCAATAGCATAATGCTTTTGGAAAATAAAATACAAAATAAATATCCTTTTTCCAAAGGGACTTCAAGTGGTGCCAACATTATTTTATTTGTAGGCAGCATAGTTCAAAGTCTGGCACTTGTTTATATAGTTGTGTTTATCTGGTTGCTATTTCCTTAAATACGGCAATCTGGAAAAGTAGTTTTTGTCTATTTTGAGAGGCCAAAAAATGATATTTCTAATAAACGTGCAAAATTTTTTAAAACTATTGCAACATAGTTTAACGTGTGTGTTCTTTTTGTAGATATACAAATATAATGCATGTTTAGTAGTTTCATTGAATAAAAAGAAAGGTTGTAACTTGCTGCGACGTGTTTGAAGCGCAGGTAGGGAGTCCTCTTAAGGGTGTTATTACAAGAAGACCTTGGGTGGAAGGGGCAAGTATAGCGAGTGGATGAAAGAAACTACTGACCAGTAATGTTGAAAGAAATTGGTTGGCATGTTTAGAAGGATAGGTGAGGCCAAGGGTCATTAAAGAGGGGGGAGGGAACAACTGTGAGATGATCCTGAGTGTTTGGAGCAGAGAGGCTGTGAGGTAGTGGAACGTACTAAGGGAGTAGTTAGCAAAGGTCAAAAAAGGTTGTGTTCTCCAGGTAAGGACAGGAGAGAAAGTGAGTGATCTAAATTTACCACTGGACAATGTTTAACATGCCCAACCACAAGATGATACAGTATTTATTATTGTTAATTGTAGCTGTTAGGTAATATTTTCGAATACACTGTTCGTATGAGGTAGGACTTGGCTAAGTTTTATCATTAATATTTTATTTGTACTGGTCTAACTTGTCGCTAAAAGTACAAATTCTGTGAATGCTTTAGTGTAGTAATCATATTCCTCTTAAGTGTGATGGATGATGTTAACAAATTGTTAAATCAAAACCCTGTCTGAATTCATTAGTTGAGCTGAATTAACTCATCACCAAGGGTTGTTTAGGTTTACTTCCTAAACATAGTTATACTCTCATTTATGCATGGAATGTATGTTTTTCCTCAAATTTAGGTCACTACCTAGAGACCTAGATGATCTCTTCAATAAGAGATTATAAAGCTTTCTGTATTATGTCTAAACAAATTGTTTAATAAAACAGAACTGAACTAAACAAACGTGATGGAACAGAACAATGTTTTTGTGTATTCAGTTTGTCAAAATAAAAATTTTTATGTCAATTTGTAGGTGTATAAGGCAGTATTAAAATTATTAAAGTAAACCAATTGTTTAACAATTCTTCTTTGCCTTATGACTAGTGTACACAAGGCCAGTTGTTAAGTTTAACTTAATTTTGTGTCATCAAGTATTAAGTTTACAGTTAAGCATGTGTGGTAGATAATCATTTTAAATATATGGTACAAGTATTTGAAAGTCAATATAGAAAAACTACAAACCAACCAAATGTTAGGCAATTTTATGAGGAAACATTTACAAAAGAATGATACCTTCGTTAAGGGTAGCCTAATTTTTCTGCCACAAAGCGATTTTAGCGTTGCTGATTATTCTTCAGAAATACGTTACACGAGAAAAATATTTGCTCAGAAAGTTCATATAACCTATTGTTCTACATTGATGATGTTTGAATTTCCTAAATTGGGTTAGGAAATCCTACAACTTTTAAGTCTTTTAGTGCTGAATAAACTTGGTCTTATGCACCATGCCCTCTTACATTATCCACTGAACAGCTGGCCTTGTGGGACCAACCTTTATCTTCAGAAAATGATGGGCCACTTTTGTTTTTTTTGACTGAGTTAAGATAAAATGCTTAATGCACTATCCAAGCATAAGATAATGGAAAGGGGTAGACAGTCAATGCTTGGTGAGGATGGTGAGGGAGTGGAATACACTGCGGGAGGAGTTGGCGACTGTGAGGAACTGGACGATTAGCGCTGTGGGGATGGGGAGGAGTTTGCTCGACACCGGGCATTAGCCCAATTGCGAGTATAAAACTTATTATTGTATGTATGTATCTTTTAAGCACATCCAGTCTGGTACCAGTAGCAGTATTGAAATAGTGGCTGTAAGGTATATGTCCTAGTACAGGATTTGATGCAACTACCTACTCCTTTCATACACTTGTTATACTCCAAATATTTTCATTCCCACCTGGTACTTATTGCACTGGGTGTAAAAAAACCATAAATGCAAGTAAAAATACAGTATACCAAGTAAAATATTCGTTATAGATGATAGGCCTATTGTGTGTTTATTATATGGCGTCTGGACAAATATGGTAAGTAATAATTTTAAAAACCTACAGTACCATGTACACTTTGGACTCACAGCTCTCCAAATAATTTTGCTGCATAATGATTTTGAAGCAAAATATATGTGCTACGATGGACTTAACACTCATCTCGCAAAACATAAAAAACAAGAACGTGTAGGCCTAACCTTCGTAAAAAAAATCGTGAATCAAAGCATTAAAGATTACGATGTTTTATAACAGCTGAAATTTCGAATGTGAACAGAGGCGTACAAAGAGTTTTTTTTAAGGTCTTACATGTTCGATTGACGATTCAAAAGAAGAAAAACACAAGCCACTTCACTTCGTTACCTCGGCAAATGCTTAATAAAAGAATGGTTTTCAGCTAGTATTTTACAGATTTCTGTCTCGCACGTACTTATATATTGTGTTTTTACAATTTTCTTGATGCCTAACAAGTTACTACATAACTATAATTCAAACTCGTAGAACAATTATTCAATTTCTCAGTGTGCGTTCAAATGCAGCTACCAATGTTTTGGAAACCAAGGTCGGCATGGCAGCAGCCATCTTTGGCGTCAGTATTTTACGTGGCAAAGATAGCAAGCACCTACTCCTTAACTTCTTACCTCCATGTATGTGTAGAAAGTAGTTACATGCAAAGCAGCTTTTGGATTGTTCCATTCAAAACGAGACAATACAGCAAAACAGTCACAAAAATAAAATCATAACAACTTCCAAGTCATTTTACGATGAAAAATGTGTTTTCCAGTAAATTATTTAAAGAAACCAAAAACAAAATAATTATCTAAATATTATTTGATTTCGATATATCGATATTTTTTAAATTATTGGTTGAATATTTTTTTGTACCTATCAATAATTATCGATGTACTATCGATAAATATGACAGCCCTAACACACAATTTATCCACAAAGGTAGCAAAATGAAATCGAAGGAAATTATGTACCGAAAAATTAAATATGTTAAATTGAAGTTTTATATAAGAGTTAGTAATACTGAAAAAAAAAAAAAAATTCAAGAGTTCTGGAAAATCCCTACGTTTCTGTAGTTTTCAACAAAAAACGCTGGATCCCTTTTCAAGTGAAAAACTCTACAATGAGGGATTAATCTCTACACCTGACAATTTGTTCAATGGATGAAAATTTTGCCATCCTTAATGTAAGGGATCAAACTAAATATGCTTAAATAAGTAAAATAAAAATAAAATAGACTACACATGCACCCACCATTTTTTTGTTCAAGAAATTTCTCTGTCAATTTCAGATGGTAATTTAAATTTAATGTGTTGACAAACTTTGCCTTTTTTCGCATGCACTTGTTTTGAATTACAAAAAACAATGGCTAGTCGTGGTTTGCCATTGATGTAAGTTTTGAGGTTAGTGTCAATTGATTTTAGAGTCCGTCATGGCAATGGGTAAACTGTATCGTGTTTATGAGAAGTCAAATCCACCTAACCCGTACAGCGTTATATTGGAACACAGGCATAGAGAAGAATCGTTGTTGTTTGAATCACAAGCGATAGCAGTTTTGTGTAAGTAATTATGTATATTCGTGGTGTTTATATTTCTGTCAACGTAGTGAAAATGGTTAAGTACTTATTACGTGCGGTTACTAAAGGACCTTGTTCAAGCAGTTGAGGGGAGTCAGGTCGATGGCTATTTTTTAGACTTCGAGAAGAGGTTTGACAAGGTTCCCCATGGATTATAGGTGAAGTTGGATGGACTGCTAGATACCTGTGGGTAGTGGACTAAATAAAGGACTATCTCAGGGGTCGGAGCCAGAGGGTGAAAGCTGGGGAGTCTATTGGAGGAGCCAGCCTCCTCAGCGTAGTCGGTTATACTCCAACCGATGGTGCAAGAGGCCTAGGGTTCGAATGCCAGCTCGGTCATGGGTATTGTATTTTTCCTTCACCAAACTTCACCTTCATTGGCTCTTTAGACTTTGTTGTTAAAGAGCCATAAAACCCTCTCGCCTCATCTTCATAAGGAGAGGTTGTGTGTAGGTTCTTTGTTTACTGTAATGGCAAATTATCTGTTTCGGGATTGTGCTGTGCACATAGGTAGCACTGTGGGAACAACTTGTAGGCAGACATTGACAGAATATGGATATGAACTGTAGGTAGAGAACAAAATGTAGATAAATGTGTGTACGACTAAGATAATGAGGTTTACAAGGAAGAGAGGTATTAGGAGGGATATATAGGCCCTACAATTTGGATGGGCAAGGGGCAAGAGACAGTCAAGGCATCAGATTATTAGGAACTGAGGAGCGGTGCTACATGATGACTTAAGGGCGCCGCCTATCTGCGCGTCAGATGCTCAGTAGGTAATGAGGGAGACATAAGGACGACCTTGAAACATGCATCAAATGCCGCATCGCCTCAATGAGTCAAGTACTGAAATAGCATGCAAGGTTCTCATCAAATTGTTTTTACTATGGGAAATAAAGCGGTGACCACACAATTTTACTGGTGGAAAGTCTGTAGCGAAGTCCAGTGCACATTGCAATTTGAATTTCACATTCACCTGGTTAGTACATTTTGAAGTACAGAAATTTGAAAAGTAAGTTTTTAGCCACTTTGGAAGGCTTAGTGTTTTTAATGAGCGTTTGTCATAACAACGAAGTTCCCACATTGCCTGAAGTGTGTTTTCTTTTCGTACGTTGGCACAATGGGCGTACATTGAATTGTTTTGATGAAGAAACCTGTTTACAGCGAACTGCTACGCATTTGAAGCGTGACGTAGGCGGCTGCCTTAAGGTGGAAAGAAGAGGTAGAGAGAATGGTTATGAAAAGTAGGGGAATTGGAATGTTGGGTATGGTGCTGAAAGGAGTATGCTGTGAGGTGAAAGAAAAGGCTTAGGGTTAATTAGTTCAAGAAGGGTTTTGACGTAACATGGTGAGATCTCACCATCGGATGGCAGCCCATTTGCGAGTGTATTATAATTTTTGTTATTGTTATTATTAGGTATTATTATTATTATTATTATTATATTTTTGGGGATTGGGTGAGGGTGCTCAGAGTGAAGTTTTTTAAACACTCATGTTGTTTCATTTAGAAATACATATAGGCTAGTTGAATTTGTTGTGCGATAGATTGGATACATCATCGTAGGATAGAAACTGAGGGTAAAAGTGGGAGATTTCTTATAAGAGTATGCGTCTGGGGTTGCCACAGGGAAGCGTGTTGGGTCCCTTGTTTACAGTACAGAGGAAGCTACATGGTTTTGGGGGTGAGTGATGAAGTAAGATTGTTTGCTTGTGACTGTTTTTTTTATATGCAGAGGTGGGTGGAGGGAACGAGTTGCAGGATGACATAAGTTAGACAAGATACAATGTTAGCCACTGAAGAGAACAAAATTAAAATATATGTGATAAAGACAAAGATTCTTAGGTGTACGAGATAGAAAGTTAGGAATACAGACACATACAGATGGGTAAGGGCAGAAGGTAGAGGAAGCAACAGAATGCTGTTGCAGTGTGACTTAGTGTGGAGAAAGCACTTAGAGAGAGTGGTGTCTCAAGGGAGAAGGGCTAGGAATGCTGGGAAAGGTATTGAAGGAAGTTACCTAGTAGTGCAGAAAAGAAGGCATATATTGAAATAGTACGGTCAATGTTTGAGTATGCAGCAGCAGAGTATGTGAAATTGGAGTTGCAGGAGCTATCAAAGGCTCAAAGATGGGCAGCGAGGTGGATAAATGGAGCAGGCAAGGTCAGGCTGGTGAGGATGAGTGGAACCTTTGGCCATCAGTGTTGTTGAACAAATTGGTGTGGGGCTTATTAAAGGAAAGGAGAAAAGTGGAAAGGCTGACGACAGAGTACAAGGTTGAGAATGGAGAGTGACAATGAAGTGGGTTAGGATGTCCTTATGAACTAAGGAAGTGTATAGAGGGAGAGGAAATAACACAAGATTTAGAGAGTGAGGAGCAGTGTAAAACAGGATACGTGCTTAGTACTTAGGTCTGTGAGATTGTGGAATTTACTTTTGGAGGAGTTGGGGAAAGTGAAGAGGATGGGGAAGTTTACGAGTGGTTGGGCAAGTAATTGTGGAAGCAGTTTTAGCCTGGTAGTTGCCCAGTTGAAAATGAAATTATTATTTTGCTTACACCTTATTTATTTGTTAATGTTAAGAGCATTGCAGCTTTTTTATGTCCCTTTGTAGCCTTAAGGCGACCGCCTACCCAATGCTTCAAATGCATTGTAGCATGTTCGTAAATAGGTTTTTTTGTATGAAAGTATTCCACGTGTGCCAAACTGTGCCAATTTACGAAAAGAAAACTAACTTCAGACAAGGCCGGAACCTCATTGTTTAGTCGCCACACTCATTACAAACACTGTTTCTAAGCACTCCAACATGGCTAAAAACTGCCTTTTAAGACTGCTATACTACAAAATGTACTAACCCGATGTATGTGAAACTCAGACTGTGATTTGCACTGAACTTAGTTGTAAAATTTATACCAATAAAATTATATGGTCACCGCTTAGTATCCAATAGTAAAAACCGTTTGGCGGGAACCTTGCACGCTAGTTCAGAGCTTGGCTCATTGAGGCAACGCAGCATTTGATGCACACTTCAAGGTTGACCTTACTGCTCCGTCACTTTTGAGCCTCTCAAGCGCAGGTAGGCGGCGCCCTTAAGAGGGATGAAGTCCCAAAACTGTTAATTTTCACATTTTTGCCAAAACATTTTTTCTCACTTATCAAAAATCAAAGCTTGACAATCCATAGATGATACTTTTGTACACCTTGTTACATTATTACATACTCATAGACTTTCTTAGTTTTGGAGCACTGATAGAAGATAGGGAGAAATATTTTTTTTATCTTCCATCAGTGCTCTAAAATAGAGTCTGTGATTGCCTGTATTAATGTAAGAAGGTGTACAAAAGTATCATCTACACACTGCCGGGTCATTCCGTGTGAAATCAGCAAATTTTAAATTTTTTGGTTGCTTGACTATTTTGTATTATTTTTATAATTTAACTACGGTTACTATCATGTTCCAATAGGCGAAAACCATTTTCATTAAAATTTTATCTCTCACCGTATTGGATATAGGCCCTTTTATGCGGTGGCCCGCGCAGCAAAATCAGCTGTTGCAGTCATCTACGAAATAATCAATATTTAATTTCCCATTAAAGTTATGTAATTTCCGTTTCTACCAACTTGCAGATAAGGGTTCACGCTTTCTTGTGATTACTATAAACACAACTTTCTTACATACTAAACTTTTATCACAAGGGCTTAAATTTTGGGTTTTAGAAGCTTAAAAACGGCATTTTTAACACCTTGTAACTCAAAAAGGACTTTAAACCATACACTTATATATTTTTTTTATTAACACCCTGGGTACCCCACTTTGACCTCATACATTCAAACCACCGTGTTTTTTGACCCTAGCAGTGATATAAATTTTTAAAAATCAAATATTTTCAAAAATTGCCAACTTTCCAGTCATATAAACTGAAAAGGGCTGAATGGAAAATTGTTTTGCTTTGCAGGTATAAACTCCTGTTGGTATGTAACCAATCCCCACAGAAAAAGTTTTGTGGTTCAAACTGGTTAAAAA
>PNEQ01064913.1:0-23659 GCA_003012365.1 Medauroidea extradentata
TGGGGAACAGATGGAATGACAGAGCAGAAGGAGGGAGAGCCAGTGCAGGGGGATTGGAATGGGGAGCAGATGGAATGACAGAGTAGAAAATTCTAGAAAATTAAGTGACGTCATCAAAGGCAGGTGATGCAATCCAAGATGGCGACTGCAAAAGGTCAAGGTCATCCAAGATGGCGGACGGGTGATGTCATCCAAGATGGCCGCCGGGATCCAAGATGGCGGCCGCGGCTCCCCCGCTCCCCACCCCCAACCCCCTGCCCCAGTAGCCCCATTTTCCATCTACTACTGGGTAAATTTAATGGACCCGGTTACAATAACTAACTCGTAAAATTTGCTCGTTGTCAATGCATGCACCATTAAAGTTGAATATTATCTTAGTTAAAAACGAATATTTCGCTGGTACGTACTGAGTGAGTTGAGAGGAGTGAAGACAGCAAGGTAGCTCTCTCACATAGCGACGTTTTAGTGGTAGCTTGAGATTTCGTTAATTGAATTCAAATTCCGGAGTGATGATAACTTACTACGAATCCATTTTACTGTGTCAAATCCACCCAAGAAAAAATAAATCTTGTTTTAAAGTCGACTGTATGTAGGTCACACGCATCCAAAAAGCAATCTACCGAGCTAACAGTTTGAAAGCGTCTTAGCAAACCAGCTGGCTTTTCTTTTACAGGCTGGTGATTTAGCGTTCCGATTCCGCGAGTTGGCAAAATAATATATCGCATTAATTTACGTATCTATTAAAAATAAATTGCTCTTCCCAATTATTATTACGTTACGTGTAAGCGACCGCAAAACCTACCCTAACAGTGTTATAGACGCATCTATGAAAACCCCGCGCACCTCTCGAATTATCGGCCAATCACAGGTGCCTTGAACTCGCCTATTGGCTAAACCGTTTTCTGGCGGGGCGGCCACGCAGTGGAACAGCAAAAACAGTAAATTGATCAGCTGTCGAGATTAGGGCGCAAATTTTGTACTTAAAAAAACTTATTTATTTCATGCTTACCGTGCCATACGGCACACAATACGCAGAAATAACCATTGCTTATGATACCAACCATGCAGTCCGTCTCACATTGTCACACGGCGCTGTAGTAAATGTTGTGTTTGGAGTACATTTAATTGTAGTACTGCTCAAAGGAGCTGCTGTAGACACATAAATATTCGGAGTTCCATCCACACCCGTTCTTACCACACAACAGGAATTAAATGCGATTCCACGACGTAAACGTAAGTTGCTGTAGAGTTAAGAATAAACAAACATGGACGTCACAGGGACATCAACATGGCAGCACCCTTTCTTTACTGAGCTAAAATAATTACTCTCTTTATTTACGTTTTACTCTTGTTATGAGGAGACAAATGAAGAAAGTATGGTACCGTTATTCATTAAATTTAACGTACTTTTAAATAAAATAAAATTAAAAAAACGTAGTACCCTATTGTGTATCCTTTAAGGTAGGCGATTTGTAATATAGGTTATGACTGCTTCACTCTTTCACACCTCACTATCAGAGCTCTGGTTCCTTCTACAATTATCTCGCTGTAGATTACGGAGCTATAAGGTCGACCTTGAAGCGCTCATCAAGTGCTGCGTCGCCTCAAAGAGCCAAGCGCTGAACTAGCATACAAGATTCCCGCAGATATATTTTAATAAGGGTTTTCAAGCAGTGTCGAGTACATTGCACAATTCTGAGCTTTGCATAGATTTTGTTAGTAAGTTTTGAAGTACGGTAGTCTGAAAAGATTATTTTTAGTTGGGTTTGAGGTCTTCGAAACAGTTTTTTTTTAAAATGAGAATGGTGTCTTTAAAATTAAATTCTGTGCTTCTCTGAAGTGTGTTTTATTTTCGTAATTGTCACAGTGGGCACTGTGAAATATTTCATTAAATGAAACGTATGTCCCCACTAATTACAACACATTTGAAGGCTGTGGTACAACAGTTTTTAAACAAGTTAAATAAATTTAAATTATATTGTTTGTCCTTGGTGTGTAAATATACGGGAATTATGCAGGACATGAGGCGGTTCCAGTTGGCGAACGCAGTACATTTTAGAATGAATACGAATTTGCGAGTTTCTTCTTATAACATCAGATTGTAGCGTTGGGAAATTATGTATAGATATGTCTACAGTTGTGGTTGTCTTAGCCTGCGAATAGACAGGTGTGTCGCGAGAGCTGTCAGTGGAGTGCCAGGTATTTGCCTCGAGGTAGAAGACAAGAAGAGGCTGGGCTGTCAGCTTACAGTCACGTCGCTGGAGATGAAGGAAGATAAGTCGTCTGAAGAGACGTTCCTGCCCCAGGCAGTCGAGGACCAGCCCAGAGAGGGTCCTCCAAACACTTAGCCATTATGGACTCAAGTTGGCGAACCACTTCAAATTACGGAATCCACTTCTGTCACGGTCGTTCCTGGGCCCGGTGGGCGGAGACGAGAAAATTCACCGTTGGAATCACGGACCGCGGGCAAGTAGTGGAGCGTTTGATCGCAGCACCTGCCCGCCTGGCCGTGTACGTAGTGACAAGCAGTTAGTACGCTCGTGGTTCACAACAACGAACTTACACGGATATTTACAAGCATGCTGCTGTAATTATGGACCCGGAAATTACGCGTATTCATTTCATTTCAGAACATGTTAGATTTCAGACTCCTGTACTTGTTCATTACTTTTCGATTGGATTACATTAAATAACACACACACTCTCTCTCTCTCTCTCTTTCTCTCGAGGACTGAGGACCAATAGCAGACCTGCATCAAGACACGCGCTACTGCCGCTACCTTGTCACGTGTACAACTGGCCAATCACTGGACCAGCAGCCAGTGTACAAGCAGCTGAAGATGTAGTATATACATGACTGCAGTCCAGCCGGCTGGAAGTTGAACCCGCGACTTTTACAAGTATTTAGTTATAATGCGTCTAATTATGACGTTAGGGCTCTTCTACATGGTAAGTTTTCTTATTCTGAGTTATTACTAGCCTTGTTACAAAAATATTTGTTACGTTTCGAATGTTTGTTTTCTCTCGAAAGCTAGTATGCTATGTCAAGAGCCTGCGAGTGTTCGTTGTAACGTCAACACGTTGGATATCTCCGACAATATCAATATTCAAATATCCGAGTTATCGTTTGTCGTTCGTTACAAGTTATTATTACTAACGCAAAATATACGTGTTGTGAGTGTCAATATTAACATTCGCGAACTGCTAGGCATGTTGTAACAAAGTTTATATTTCGATAGTTTGCCATCAAAACTTTGATTTAACGCCTGCCCTTTAAAGTGTTCCACTACATGAACAAATATTTTATGCCATATTTCGGGAACTACTACACCGATCGCAATTACATTTCATATTTTACAAAGTACGTCATCCAAGTTACGGTTTAGTAGCGCTTGTTGTATGTCCGCCATCTTGGACAATGGCAAGCTATTAATAATTAAAACTTATCTGCAACATTCCGTGACCTTCTGGACCAACTGTAGTGAGATTGTGGTATTTTGGCTGTTTATTATCCTAGCTTTCATCTAAGCTGGGTTAATCAATGAAAATATGCCATTTTAGAAGGTAACATAACATGGACACATAAATATTATATTATGTTTAGGAAATTACTAAACAGTTACAAACGAAAATTTTAAATGACGCGTCATCATCCAGACTTTCATTTATTCACATATTTGAAAGATAGCTCTATATGAACTCGTAAAGATTTCTCTCATTTCCGGAACTAAAGAACCGATTTAAAAGCAGTTCTGTATTTTGTCATCTGCGTCATTAAACCAGTGTCTTTAGATGGGTTCATTGACAATTGCCGCCATTTTTGAAGAAAACAGGATATGAATAAAGAAAGATTTAATCATTTTGGGGACTTTCTGACTGAATCAAACTGAAATTCATATTGTAGCATTACGTATATTAAGTTTTGATTTAGTAAAGTTTACTGTAGGTTCTCTATTTTTAAGAGAGCTTTTCATGTATAGGATTTTGTTGTATTTCAGGAACAATTGACTAGTTATGTCACAGCGTTGAGCGTTGTTATTTCGCCTAAGACATTGTTCTGCATTTTAGTTGATTGTTGTTTTCGGGCCAGACTCTGATGTTTTATAGCAGGGCAAGTGTTGTTTTGTGAGTTTGACCAGTCTGTTAGCCAGGCTTGTAACTCTTAGGACAAACAATTCCGTACCGAATATTGTCGAAGTTGACTACATGTGGAGTGATAATTCATTTATTCAACGAAAAATAAACACTAATGAAACTATGCATTGAAATTATGTGTCTGTACTTACGCAAGTAATCAACAAATGGTTTATTTTACTTCGTGTTTTCAAAATTTACGTGTAATAATAGACATTTCACTATGGGGATGGAAATGGACGAGGCGCCAGCGACGTCAGAATCCAACTTGTATTAAATTTAGTGATTTAAGGGCGCCGTCTACCCGCGCGTAAGAGGCTCAAAAGCGACGGAGCAGTAAGGTCGACCTTGAAGCGCACATCAAATGCCGCGTCGCCTCAACGAGCCAAGCGCTGAACAAGTGTGCAAGCTTCCCGCTGAACGGTTTTTACTATGGGACACTAAGCGGTGACCATTTAATTTTATTGGTAGAAAATTTGCAACTAAGTACAGTGCAGGTCGCAATTTGAGTTTCACATACATCCTGTTAGTACATTTTGAAGTACGGAAGTCTGAAAAGGCAGTTTTTAGCCATGTTGGAGGGCTTAGAACCAGTGTTTTTAATGAGCGTGGCGTCTTAACAATGAGGTTCCAACCTTGTCTGAAGTTTGTTTTCTTTTCGTACGTTGGCACAATAGGCACACGTGGAATATTTGCGTAGAAAAACTTGTTTACGAACACACAGCAACGCATTTGAAGCGTGGGGTAGGCGGCCGCCTAATGTTGGAGTGTTTGGAGGGGCAGATGCTGTCAACTTCGGGCGTCCTCGTAGAACAGTTAGTTGTCTGGAGAGTGACAGGTGTGATGTGAGGTTGGCAGCAGTTCTGCTCGCTAGTGTCTTGACGGCGAGGTGCAGTTTGTGTGTGGGTGGGTGGGAGAGAGGGGACAGAGGCTGACACACGCCTAGAGGGGGAGAGGGTGGAACATCTGGAGAGGATGGGGAGGGGGAGGATTGAAGGCTCATGGAGCAGGGCGCAATCCGGGGCTCCACAGTTCGTGTGAAGGTCCATTTAGCAACACACTTTGGCCCCCGCCGCTCCATTACCAGGAAATATCGTCTGCCCTCACCCCTCCTCTAACCCATCACGCCTGCCCGCTGCTGATTTCATTAGCCGCCTCCTCCTGACCAATCAGCGCTTCTTCAGCTGCGCACGAGGAGAAAACTTCTCTCCCGGCTCCAGTAAGATGGGGCTTAATTTATTTCAGTCGAATTTTCCACCTCGCGGGACTTTTGTACGTGCGCTGCAATCATCGGAGAGGAGCTCTGATTTAAGAAGGTGATTACTGCAACATTCGTCATTCCCTCGACAAAGACGGCACCAGTCAGGTCCTTTGTCAGTAAACATCAGATGTGCCATGAAAGAACGAGGGAAGCTTTGAAAATGTAACGAAAATATCAGAAACGGTTCGTAACATTCTTTTGTATAACATTTACCCGACATGAGAACTACGCTGTTCTACTTTACCTCCTGCTTTAAGCGATCTATGGCTACATTTGTAGGATACATGTTTTAAATTCTGAAGGACGCGATTGCTTTAAATTAACTTTGTTACATTATAAGCGTTTTAAGCGCCCCGGGAGCAATTTTCCCGTAAGAATTGTGTTTGTGCATCTGACAGAATCATTTGTTCCCCCAGACGTAAATGTATATGCCTGTGAACTGTTTTCTCGAGAAATTATTATTTCACTTTGTAGCACTTGTACAAATAAAGTTATTTTAAGACGTATCCAAATTCTGGAGAAGAACTTAAAGATCAGTCGTAATGTAAAGATCAGTCGTAATGTAAAGATCAGTCGTAATGTAAAGAAACTGGAAATATTAAACGCCCAGAGAAAAATGTATCCTTCAGTCTCGAGGAGCGGGTTTTCTATTGTTGGATTGTTATTGCTACTGAAAGGTATATGCATGTTATATAGTGACTTTCGATTTATAAAGGGTAATAATGCAAGCCACAAGAAGTTCACAATAACATTTAATTCCATAATAAACGTAGATAGGCTAGAAGAATTCAGGCAGAAATATTACCACACACACACATCCGAAGTAGACCGAAGTAGAAATGTCCAGTCGTCGAGGTAGATCGGAATGTAGAATCCTAATTGGAATGTTTACTCTGCTCATCAGACTGAACTGAATAAAGACGAAGCGGTCACCTTATTACTAGAGCCCGGTAGTTTTCGCGAAAAGAATTTTTGCAGCACTTTGTTTCAGTGTCTTACGTGCGCACCTGCATCTCTGCTATGTGGTCAGTGATTGGATGCCGCAACGCCCAGTGACTGGAGGTTAAACCCGCAAATCAAAGACGTTATGTGTGCCAGTTAGTCGTGTACTGATTGGCACAGTCAAATTAATAATAACTCTGCACAAAAACACTCTGCCAATAATCATGAAGTTGAGTTGCAGGTGTGCACGTAAGACACTGAAACAAAGTGGGTCAAAAACCTTTTCGCGAAAATTACCGGGCCCTACGCATTAGTAGGGTTTGGAAAATTTTGCAAATTCAATTACCTGCAGGCTAGAATCCATTGTACTATACATGCTGAAGCCTCGACTGTTCGTCTATTATCTGATACTCAGTGGAACAACAGCCAATGAACGAATAGACGGGAATTGAGTATTCATAGTACAATGGATTCTAGCATACAGGTCACTGAATTTGCGAAGTTTGCCAGTCCGTACTTATTAGTCGTTGTTTTAGTGATAAAGTTTAGAATCATGTTGGGTTTGCAAAATATACACAGCAACATACATTTAAATATACAGACAAATGCTTCCAAACAAAACAAACATGCAGTTTTGTTTTTTATCCTCCATGTTATCACTGTATTTTAGTTTTACGTTCACTTCGTGTGGAATGCAGTCCAAGTTCGGGGCAATCCGGAATTTTTGGAAACGCTCTGATGCAGTCAGGAAACTGACATACGGTAATCAATGTTGTCACAGCTAGATGTTGCCGATTTGTGACGTATGAATAATACTTCTTACTGGCGTTGTTGTGTTATAATATTGAGTGCTACCTCTTGCGCGCCAGGCAATAGTTCTGCGGAGTGTAGTGTCTACTGCAAGGAAGAGACACAGAGCTATGCTCTCAGATGCGCCAAGTAAACCTAACTTTATGGTCAAGTGCCCTCCATACCTGAAACCCAGAAATGTGGTCTTTTATGTGCGTGCTCAAGTTGTCCAACTGTCGGCACTGGCCGCTGCAGAAGTGCCAACTTGACGAGATCACAGCTGACCGAACAAGTGCACTGTGGCACTACTCGAATCCCCGCGGTGACCGTTGTTATGTAACACTGCTATGAAACTTTGTAGGTTAAGGTGACCACCTGGGTGAACGTATTTTGCACCTTCATGACCTAGAAGTGTGGAAGCAGTAAGGACGAGACTGTACTAACATCACGCCTAACCCTAGTCTCTAGGCGCAAGTCATTGTACTGACGTCCAGCGTTCTCCCAGACAACTATCCTCTATGAGACTTTAAATGGAGACCCTATCATTTTATGACGTATTATTGAAGATAAAGGTGTATTGTATACATATAGAAAGTTTCTGCGCTAAGATTTACACACACAAAAAAGACCGCAAAAACTCCCATTTTCGGGCGCTATAAAATAACCTATGCTTTCATTAGTAGTGGTGACCTTGAGACGGTATTACACACGTGTAATGTTCTTTGAATACTATACGTAAGCAAGGATCATTAATGCGCAATGAGCAATTTGCGAATAATTTGCTGACGACCGAAACTCTGCGTACAACTCGGAGGCCTGGACAGACGAACCCCTTAACAGAAGCTTAGGCCGTCTTCAATCAGAACTTTAGCAAGCTACATTGTCACGTGTCCGACTAAGTGAAGTCAAATATTTTAAAGTTACGAGGTAATAAATGCGCTGACAATGTTTGCTTCGGACAGCAACAATAGACTTCTACCAATAAATTTAAAGCAGTAATTGGTGAAATGCACGACTTTAAGTGGACAATGGCCAGTGCATTTCATGGAAGCAGATATATAACTAACACACTTCTTATTCTCTCGTTAAAATCCGAGCAAATGTTCCGCTGAACACTGAATCGAGACGTCACGTGATAACATCTCTCAGCCATTGATCACATAATTGTAACATTCACTGTATTTGTGGCAGTATGTCCATGTTGCCAAACTGTGTTCGGAGATCTGACTAACACAAGTTCATTAAAAATATACTCAACTTGGGTAAGATACATCTGCTTAGGTATAGCGTCCAAAGAACTGAAAATAGGCGTAATAATTAAAGCTTACTTTCACGGTGTAGAAATGGCAAAACAGATGTTTTACGGTCCTTTTAAAGCTTCATATTCTACGTACATAATATTAAAGAAAAAGTTTCCAGCATAACTTATAAGACTACTTTCATCAAAGTAGGTGCAAATTAACCCTGAAAGTTAATGCTGTTTACGTCATCTATGAATTAGTAGATTATTTTCGTGCTATCTTCTAACATGGGGGACCTTCAACAGTAAAGACTTAAGATAATAAAGTTTGTAAATATTAAGTTGGCATTCTCTCTGTCCTGCAGTTATTGTAATATGTGTATTAAATATATGTGTTCTCGCCATGAAATCTTCGAAATTGGGTGATGTATATTACTAAACATATCATGACCCAACAACTTTCGATTCACGTCACCTTACTTAATACTAAATGTGTACAGAGTCTGAAGAGACTTTCGTAAATGGTCCTCAGATAATTCATATAGTAAAAAAATTTCGAAGGACAATAGTTTTTAAAACACTTGATTCGATGTGAACAAAATACATAATACTAACGCCGTTGTATTTAGTACTATGTGCGTACGGAGTTAGAGAAAATTATGTTTGATGATTCATTTACATATCTCATACGATAAATGTTTTTTTTTTTTTTTTCAAATTTTTTTATAATTATAATTTTGTTTTATTTCCATGTATCGATTACAGCCATTTACATAAATCCTTTTTATATATTGGAAGACATCACGCTCACATAAGCAAAGCTTGTGTGTGAGTGCTACTAGACAAATTATTTTCTATAGCTGCGGTTAATTATGTATTAAAACTTGTCATCTGGTATAAATTAAATTTAATAAATTCCCTCTCTATGTAGGCTGGCAACACATCATGAAAGTAATACATAATCATCAAGTTAACTTACTAAGTACTGTATGAGAACTGAGTTCAATGAAATTCTGAAAAATGGTTCCTTTGATATCTCGTATAAGCATATGTTCAAACAGCCTCCATAGTTTTACAAACAAAGAATGAACAAAAAACACGAACAAGTTAACTTGCCAGGTAATATACATATACCGAGAATGAAGTACATCTGAAAAAATAGTTTCTTAGATAACTCGTCTGATCAAACAGCCTGTATCTGAAAATACGAACGAGTAATAAAAAATGAAAAGTCAAGCTAATAAATAATATATGTGTACGAAGTTAGATGAAATTCGGAGAAATGGACTTTGGTTTTCGCCATTATTGGGGAGGTGGACGAAATAAAAGCTGATGGTACTTTCTTATTCGACAAATTAATTGTAATTTAATTTTTTTCTCTTTACGTATCTTAGCTAATGTTAACTCCGTTACCACCTCGTATTTTATTGAGCGTCTAACGTATACCCACGTGACTAGCAGCGGGAATATTCCCTTGTCAAACTCGTTCATAATGAAGTCATATATCTTGGTTATCTGTGGTAAAACTTATCTTACCAAGGGACTGGCCACTATTTACCCTGATTGCTACTTCCTTCCTATGATTGCTTCATTATACAGGAGGATGATAGTAGCTAGCGGCTATTAGGTATTTCTTACTTTTAGTGATACCGAACTTACTATAGATAAATGTTTTATTTGATTAAATATTATTACTTTATTTTTGTTTCCTTCTCGTTGACGGCAAAGCCACTATAGAAGGTTGTTGCACACGAACAGGAGCTGGGAAGGAAGTGTGTGTTACATGCTCCTGTGCACAGGTCTCCTGGTGAAACCCAGCCAGGGGTAGTCCTCTTCCTCACCCATCTGGCTATAGCCGCTCAAGTCTCTCCTCTTGGGCGTAGCATGGTAAGTTATGTTCAGTAGACCTGGCAGGAACTCGAGCTTGAATGAGATAAGCTACACCAAGCTTTTTAGAAATACATCCATTATAAACTAACCTAGTCAGTATAAATAGAATGAAGACAGTATCTAATAATTATATTAATTACTTTAGAAGGTGCCCTAAGGACCGATCCGGCTTTGGGTTACTAGGGGAGAATCAAAGTATATCCAGCCCATCCTGAAATGGAGCATAGAAGGAAACTGACGACATGATTCGGCCCTCACAACTGTCAGAACTCTTGAACTTTGTGGTCTCAATTCCAGCTGCTTAGACCCTATGCTCCGTCAACACTTTAGTCGCTCGTAGGTCGACAACGCCCCAGGCCCAACCATGCTAGGAATCATACAGCTGAAGACTATCGTGACCCGAGACGCGGGGAGGTTTCTCTTCACAGAGGTCTTGCTTCATAGCCTGGGTCGTTTTGACGTCATGTCTAGGGCCCGGTAATTTTCGCGAAAATATTTTTGCCCCACTTTGTTTCAGTGTCTTGCGTGCACACCTGCAGCTCAACTTCAAGGTTATTGACAGAGTGTTTTTGTGCAGAGTCGTTATTCATTTGACTGTGCCAATCAGTACACGGATAACTGTCACACATCACGTCTGTGATTTGCGGGTTTAACCTCCACACGCTGGGTGTTACGGCATCCAATCACTGACCACATAGCAGAGATGCAGGTGTACACGTAGGGCACTGAAACAAAGTGCTGCAAAAATCTTTTCGCGAAAATTACCGGGCTCTAGCATGTTGAGTTGCCGCAACATAGAGTTGCTTCTTTATCTCGAGCGGGTTTAGTCAGTGTTTAACCCAGGGGTTCTCTATTGGGGCATAACATTGACTATGGGCTAGTTTAAGGTACAATCACAACATTTGTGAGGAGCGACTTCGGGACACGCTGGAAAACCAGGATGTCCGGAGCAGAATCCAGGTTCTTCTGAGAGCGAGTCCGTTTCATCGTTTCGCCACCTCACTATGTTGATGACATTATTTTGTATCTGAGTTTATACAGCAGCTTTCCGACTGAAACACGGCACCGCTGCTCAGTAGTTCAAGGCTCGGCATCAGTCGCCATGTTGAATTATTTAATTTTTCGCTCTTATAAAATTCTGAGAAGAAAAAAGTCACATTTGCTATTATAATATCAATTCTATTTGCCTTGCGCTGCAATAAAAGCATTGCAGTTGAACTTTCAACGTATATTTAAGCCGTAATTAGTCGAGCATATTTTTTATATTCTTAATTTGCTCGACTGATTACGACTTTAATATACGTTAAAAGTTCAACTGCTATGTTTTTATTGTAGCGCAAGGTAAATAGAATTGATATTATAGTAGCAAATTTCACATTTTTCTTCTCAGAATTTTATAAGAGTGAAAAATAAAATAATTCAATATGGCGACTGATGCCGAGCCTTAATATGTGATGTGTGAATACAACAATTATTTTAAAAGGCATATTACTTTTAGAATGTATTGAGATACTCGTAAAAGTTTGGTTGACCAAATTGGCTAACGTATCTCAGCTTGGTATCTGAGGCCATCTAACATCGTGTTTATAACTTTTATTCTTGTATGAATGCGGAAATAAGTTAGAGTATTATTGTGCTTTAATTAGGTAAGTTACAGAGTTGCGTTAAATGTGTGTATTTCAGTTAACAAAGTTTTCGTTCATGCCTGAAGTATTACCGTGTGTGTCGTATACTACGAATGTGTTTTATTCTTATTCATTCTACTTTCATCCTGTCCCTTCGCGACACTTCATTTTGTCCCTCCAAGATTTCATCAACTGTACGTCACTTTGTGAATTACTGTAAAGACTTTAAGCATATATTTCTGTTTACGCTGCAAGTGTGTGCAGTGCTAGGTTTGTTCGGTCGTTGTCGGTGTAAGCTAAGATCTTGCAAATTGTCTTGCGAGATGACTGCAGTGTAGGGGAGGGGTGATACGTTGGGCGGGAGAGGTTTTTAATAATATCCGCAGTGACAGGCCATAATTCACAGGCACAGGCCGGGAGGGGTAGGGGAGGAAGCACTTTGAATATCAACAGGAGGAAGGCTGTATGCATGACAAAAGACGCGGGAAGCTGTGTACTGGACCGCGGGGGTGGAGCAGAGGGTGCTCGTCGTCTTCACGGTGAGAGATGTAAACAGGGGCGGTGCTCATGAATATTGCACCGCTGTGCTGGGCCGACACCTCCACTGCCAACATGAGCTCTATCTCTCTCTTCAGCCATTCCTCTGTGCTTGCGTCACTTCACCTCAGCCATCTGCTAGCCACTGTAAACATACCACTTGTTAAATATAACGTTGCTAAACACACACTTTCACATTTATATCACATGTTGTTCAAATTGTGGAAATTTCTTTTCATTGCTGACACACTTGTTGTGAAATAAATAACAATTTATTTACTCGGTTTAATTTATTTATTCCGGTAACATACGTTTAATGCAAAACCTATTTACTAAAATGATATATTTCACAATTCTTTCTTGATCACGCACAGGAAAATTTCGCGAAATTCAATTACCTTCACGCTGGAATCTATTGTACTATGCATACTCAAGCCCCATATATTCGTTAACTGTCTGTTGTTCCACTGAGTAGCAGCTAGTGGACAAATAGCCGGGGCTTAGGTATGCATAAGATAGTTGATTCTAACGTGCAGATCATTGGAAATCCGCGAAATTTCCTGTCTATAGTCATGATATACTGAAATATCTTATTTCACTCAACGAGATGGTAATAAGACCGCAATCAGACGAATTGTTAGCTTGCGTATTGTCGACTCAGAGCAGATGTCAGCTGAGTAGAGGGGGCGGTCACTGGCCACACTGACACATAGCCAGCACATGTCAGCACTGGACACAGACCACACCTGCATGTCCTGGAGTGTAGAAGACTGGGGCTGGCTCCTAGACCAGCTAACACTACACTCAACAACTGTCAGCTTGTAGTAGTTTACCCACTCTACAAGGCCAGGTAGTCGTGACGTTGCACATCTCACACAGCTCAGATGAACCTGGGAAGGCAAACAGAACGATGTCTAGACAGAAGCAGTACATTGTGACTTTGTTGTTCGCTGCATCCTCAGTCCACAACTAATGTTACAAATGTTGGGCATTGATATTTGCACGTGGTTCACTGACAATTGTTATTAAACAACAGTTCAACATGAAGTAGCCGTCATTAACTAACGATGAAATGCATGTAATATACCTGTTTTTTTATTTCAATTTCTTTGTGGTAATTTAATGAATGGCACCAGTCTGAACCAACTTACCATTTTTATGAGCAAACATTGTCCCATTTTGCTGAATCATTCCTTTAACATAATCACTTGCGCCGAAATCATGTGTACTGAACCCCAACTACGTTTGACTATAAAATTGGAAGACGAATATTCGGCGATAAGTGGTTATCAAATTTTTCCGCCAAATAAAGTTCATAATTTACTACCAAACATGTTTGAAGAACTGTCACATTGTGAACATTTTAATTGCATAAAACTTAGCGTTTGATACATATTAGAATATATTGGATTAACGGATGTAGATTTGTGGACGGATGTCTTTCATACAAATGTAAAGATAATTGGAATACTCAAATAAGCAGGGTATGCTTTAGTTAACAGAATATTTACACAACATAAAATTTCATAAATTGTATCGGGTCCTTATTTGTTAACCTTGTTTTGTAATTAACGTTGTAAATAACACTATGCCGGGGTGCGGGGGGCGGGGCCATCGACGAATGGGATCAGAGCTCTCATAAGAGACCAGGACCAAAATGTGTCTGTCGGATTTTCACAGCTTTTTAACTGTAATAATTTGTATGTACAGTACGTCATCACTAGAGCTAGGAATATTTCGCGAGTTCAACGACCAACATGCTAGAATCCATTATCCTGTGTGTACCAAAGCCCTACCATTTGTCCATTACCTGCCGCTCATTCCGACAACAGACCATGATCGAATATATAGGGCTTGACTATGTAAAGGACATTTGATTCTGGCATGCAGGTCATTGAAATAGCGAGTTTTTCCTAGCCCTAGTCAACACACATAAACTGCCTTATTTGTTAATAGTGTTTTTTAAACTTAAGCATAGTTGATAGTGAAAATGAAAATTTAAGAAGAGGAGTATATTTGGGTATATTGAATGGTATGGGGCCCTGAAGATTACTCTCAAGAGGGCCCAGTAATCCTGTCGATACCCTGGGCGGGGTCTTAGTCGTAAATACAGCGGTTGTCTGTCATGTAGCGTGTTGCAGCTAGTTGGCGACTTTTCAGACAGAATGTTGACGTCTTGCTGACAGTTTTCAGCCAGGTTGTGTTTGTTGATTGGATCATTCCATCATGTTCGTTTCATGACACACACGTATGCGTTCTAATAGTTATGTGCGAATTTGAAGCAGGAAATAGTGACAGTACGGAATCTAATGAATATATAACTGTAAGTATGAAAGCGAAAATCAGTATTGTGTTTGATATGGAGAGGGGGAGTCTGCTGAAAATTAAAAGTCGATATTTAATTTACCAAGCAGATTGTGGGTTTACAGCAGGCATACAAATGTAACCCTTTACACAGTGTTACCACAGTAAAAATATACTTATTGTACAGAGCGCTAGAAAAGTCATATATTAGCAACAGACGGTATTGTGGTCGTATTTACCTTAAATACCGGGACAGAAAGTATTTTATATAGAAATAGTTGAAGTAGAGGATCACTTATATCTGTGATGTAATGTGTCTGTTGACTGCTGTCATGTTATGAGGAGCTACAGGAAGACTCCTGTGTGTCTTATGATGTTACTGCTCTCAACTTCAATATTTCGTCCAGCCTTCAACACTCGCCTCTGTTCAGAGATTACTAACTGCTAGTGCTTGTTTTACGATCATTTTATAGCCTACATGTATGTATCACGTTAGTAAATTAACCTCTTGTCAGAAATCCTGTTGTATGTTTACGACTTCTGTTTGTGCAATTATAGCCTGCAGGCGAACTGAGAACGTGACTGTCATTGTCGCAGTGCTAGTGGGAACAATTAGCCTTCTAGGTAATAATAACTTTGTTCAGTCAGTCGAATATCCTAACTCAAAATTTTTACGAAGCTTGCCAAGGATATTTGAGGAATATTAATAAGATTTGCTTCCCGCTACCAGCTACTGTCCTAATTCCAACGTAGTTGTAGTTTGCTTTCATTTTCGTAGTAAACGTAGTTCTTCAATAGAGCCGTTTGTTTCTTCTATAGAACATATTGCTGTACCAATATAATAAATTCTTAGCTTCGAGAATGTTTGGCTTCTATAAACGAATTAGAAACAACGTATTTAGTTGGGTTATCATAAGTTGTTATTGTTGTAGCCTGGATAGTACAAACAGTACCAGAAACCAATCATAACTGCAGTTTTATTTTTATTTAACCCCCGACGCAAAAAAATAGAGGAGTGTAAGTTTGGCGTGTCTGCATGTGGCATCGTAGCTCCTAAACGAATGGACTAATTTTGATGCGGTTTTATTGTTTGAAAGCTGACTTGATCGTGGGTATTTTTAGCCATGCTTCAAGGAAATATGTTTAGCCGTTTGAAGATCATCAGCTCTTTTGTAGTTTCTTTTAAGTCTACGTGAGCAATTCTACTGGTCTGATCGATTTGATATTTAGTATCCTGGGAGATTTTTTTATTTTTTATTTAAGTCTTAACTTTTAATAGTACTATGGTACCAACAAAAATTTACAGCATCACTACTTTGTTTATATACAGCAAAATCTATGTTTTATTGTTACAAAGCTGGATTTCTTGACATAGTCCAAGTGTCTTGTATAGAAAATCTGGTGGCTTTTTCCTAGTCACCAGATTATACGCGAGTGCCTCATTTTTATTTTATATGCTATGCAGTTTCGTAAACTGATGTTACGCAAAGCAAAATTAAGCAGATGTAAGCCGTGCGGCTTATATAAAAGGCGACTGCATTCAAAACTATATTGTAATTAGCATGTTGCACGTCAGTCAAACATTTAGACACTAAGAGAGGCGATGTTTAGAGACAATGGAAGATCACGAGAATCTTTCGTGATAGCGTTAAAAAAACATTGTATCATCCTTATATGATTGATTACCGTTTATGTTGCACGGTTTATCTACAGTAACTTGCGATCGAACCAACAATCTCGCAGTTGCTAGTGTATTAACTTATACATTACTCTAAGCTTCTGATATCTACAACGTGCATATTAAATATTTATATATTTAATAAATATTTACACAATTATTTTACTTCGTCAGAAATATCAAAGAAGTATGTAATTCTCTCTGGCTACACGGAAAATGAGTTTATTCGTCAAGGACGTCTAAGTGGGGAAAAACCATAAGTTTATGTTTTTATGAAATAGTGTTAGTTTTGTAGACGATATTGGGGGCACGTATTCCTCTCACGAAGAAATTAGCTCAACCAGCTATCCCATAATGGCATTTCAGAGTCAAAATTTTCACGATTTTAGTTCTTATGAGCCGCATAAACCAACGAACATAAATCAAGTTTAAAAAAATTCACACTGAAACTAGGCTACATGTCACGGGCCAATACTTGGCATGTTATAAAATTCACAGCAAAACATTTTGTCTTTTTGAAAATATCGATAAGAAGCAAACAATTCTATATTTAAGAACTATTTTTTATTTAAATTATTTTCTAACTGATTAAAAATAATTTCACGTAATAGTCCGTAAAATTTAGTTTTAGTGTGAATTTTTAATTTTTCAATGTGCATTGATTTTTGCGGCTTATAAGAACTAAAAACGTACAATTTTTTGCTTTGGAATGCCACTGTAGGAAATCTGGTTGAGTTGGTCTTTTTTTATATGAAAATGTAGTACCAAGAAACGTCTGCAAATATAAAGTTACGATTTCCGTCACTGGAACATCCTTAAAAAACATGTCTGTGTTTGTTGCCAATAAACAATGGGTCGGCCCTGTCAGTACCTTAACCGCTTTATGAAGGACATACCGTGGATTAATTCGGATTACTTTACTTACATTTACAACTTGGTTAAATTAGTAGCCTGTATAACGTTTGCATTGTTGCTCATAACAAATGCAGCACTCGTTTTTATATAATAATTTTCAATTTAACCATTCTTTTCATAAAAAAATAATTTTATGAGCTCTCAGAGCATGTCGTGGACATAAAAATTATTATTTAATATTTGACAAGTACTGAATGAATTTACAGTCTGAATTGTTAGCAAACGAACAATACCTCAGTGGCATATTTTAGGTGGGCTGTAAAGGGCGGAATATTCGGCGTAAGTGTTAGATCATACTTGTTTCCAACTAAATCCTTAACAAACTGTCAACCATATTTTTGGATCTTTATCAAACGATGGCAATATGCGCATTCCGCAAACACGCTACGTTAAACAATGTGTAACGTGCACCAAAAACCATTAGTATGTTTTCAAACATTTAATCAACTAGAGTAAAATATTTCGTATACCGTAAGTTTTTTGTTCACAAATTATTAAGCAAGTCCAAAAGAAGAATTTTGAAACATCAATAAATGTATACCCTGTTTTACGAAATAATTGTCGCTAAAAGTAAATGAGAGCGACATAGTGAATACTATCACCAAATCCTAGAGTTTAAAATAGACACTTTCGTGACTACATGAAGGTAGAGATCGCTACGTGTAATTACATGTGAACATTGTTGAACAATCGTTGACAAGAAATAAGGGAAACTGACACTAGCGACCACCCAATTAATTCAGAAGAACGGTTTGTTTGTTTCAGATAAAAATATGCTATTGAAATAAATGCAGTGAAGAGTCTGTTTTCTAAAGTGTATCCTATACTGTGATTACATTTTTTCTGTTTTGTAATTATTCAGTAAAGTTTACTGACTTAAGAGAGTACTGCAAGGTAAAAACAGCGGTGGCAACTACTGTGTACTAATTTTATAGCGACTAAACGGCTAATTTTCTAGCAAGTTTGAAAATTGGTATTTACTGTTGGTCTTTCATACCTGTTACTGAGATCGCGCACTTTCATTTGTACATTTACTGAAAATATATTATAACATGCATGTCAGAGGCTAAAGTAATGCATTCAAATTACATGTTTTGATACCCATATTAGAAAATAGACTATGGTTGAAATATTACGTACCGTATGATTGGGAATTGATATAAACCTAATTGCAAATTTAATTGGAACATATATACAAACAACGTGTACTAACGATGTTTACAAGAGTAACAATAACTTTCACTATAGTTTGTTTGGACAGTATTAAAAATGTGTTCTATTTCAGTGCAACGAGGCCTTGATCACTTGCCCTTAGTCCCTAAGCCCTTGGTCTCTTCATGAAGTATAGTGTTTATATTGTTAATTCAGATCTAGGGCTCGACAAGAGCAAGTGGCTCTTACCCTTAGCTGAAGCGAACATTCTAGGGTGCATATGTGTCCTTGCTGTGAATTCGAACAGCTGCATGTGTGACGTCACGTCCGAGATGCATTTTTCAGGGGCTTGAAGCGTTGAAAGGGCCTTAAGGTTGGTTCACAATTAAAAATATAAGCACAGAACATATAACATATCAGTAGAAACTGTGAACGACCAGACACCTTGTGTACAATTAGTTCACTATTGCATTCTTACTGTTATGTTTAGCCAATGGTATTTTACTACGAATCTGAAATATTCCTTGCTGTATAGAAGACAACCGAAGGCCATTAAAACATATTTGAAGTGGAATCGTATTAGGAGATAGTAGGAAACATAGAAACAAAGTCCCAATAATACAATTCCCTACAATAACATTTCTTAATCTAGCTTTGTTATGTTCTTGTGTATTTTTGGAGGTTAAACCAACATGGCGGACATTAATTGACAAAATCCTTAGCTGTAGTTGGTAGCTCTCCTATGCGCACGCACAAGGCATGAAATATTACCATTTCCTATGTTAGCATCTCTACGCACACGACCACTTGATTGCAGTTGTGACTCGGTACGTAAGAATACATAGAGGTTAGAACGACCTATGTTCTATGCTTACTGTTATGTTATCAATTGTGAACCCCGTCCCCCCTTTAGCTGTCCTAATCGAACACAGCCATTGATTGCTCACAGCATTCATATTGTCTACGGAAATAAATCATCTGATGACTGTCTTCTTTCTTTATTGCCAGTTTCTAGGCTAGGAACTATTGATATTTAATCATAAATGCAAATGTTTTATTCAAATTTCAATTCAGTCTCGTAAACTGGTGTCACACAAAGAACAACAAAGGACATGGAAGAGGCCATCCACAGCAGAAGTCGACTGTATTCAAACTTCTGTTTTCTTCTAGTCTCGTTGTAGATTGCACGACGGTTTGCATTTAAATGCCTAGAAGTGGTAGTAAAGTGTCTGGATTTTTTTTGTGTAGAAGTAGATGTATTTAATAAGATTTTAATCCTCAGGCATATGGTATTTTTAAGCCGTTTTAGGTGAAAATATCTAGTAGTTTTCTTATACGACATCAATTTTTAGAGCTACTTATTTTCGGTAAAAAATTTTGCACCAACTTGATTCAGTGACTTGTGTGTCCATTCACAATTCTGCTTTCTTGTCGGTGATTGTACGTGTTTAAATCGCAGAGTCTCTGGGTTGTAACCTAATCACAGAAGACGTGGTGTCACAGAAACCTTACTGTGGTTGGAACAGTCATATAAGCGACGCCTCTTCACGAAAGCACTCTGCCAATAGCTGTGAGGCAGAGCTGCAGATGTGCGCGTAAAGCGGTCAAACACGTTGGTACTATACATATTATTCACACAAAATCTGTGGCTAAATCGGTGCCATTTACTTATATGCTCTCTTTCACTTGATCCTGTTTCGCTTTAGTGAGAAAAAACGATTGCTGGTTTTGATGTACAATATTGAGAATAAGACGTACTTTATGTGCTGCAAGTGTGTAACGTACTGTAAACACTGACTGATGAAACATCAGATTTGAATTCTAGATTGTGTTCTGAAAAATATTAGGATTGTAAATATTTTTGGGTGCAAATATCATATAATTAGTGGGGCCACGATTTTGTCGCGAAAAGATTTTTGCCCCACTTTGTTTCAGTGACTCACGTGCACATCGGCAGTTCTGTTTCAAGGTTATTGGCAGCGTGTCAATGTTCAGATACGTTTCTCATTTGACTGCACCAATCAGAATAAGATTATTGTGAGTCTGTACGTCTATAATTTGCCAAGGCCAGTGAGAGTAAAATCATCCAATCACAGACGATGTAGCAGAGCTGCAGGTGTGCACATGACGCATCGAAACCAAATGTTGCAAAAATCTTTTCGCCATAAAATCGTGGCTCTAATAATTAGAGATGATTGTCAGAGATGATGGTATATCGCGAAAATGTTTTGTGTTAACATACCCTTGAAAACACTGTAGTTTCTTGTGTCATATATGATTCGGTGTTAATACATCTGACACAACGTAGCTGTCTGCAGACCAATAACAGGTATGAAATATTACAACATCGGGATTCTTACTGGCTCAGTCAAATAGGACAACAACTCTACGGGCAAGGGAAAGCCAGTAATCTTATAATAAGCGGAACGTGTGGTGAAACCCAGCAGTCAAGTTTTCCCGCGATAAATCATCATCTCTAATGATTGTGTATAGCGGGAAAATGTGACTGTTTGCTGGGTTTCAACACATGTTCAACTTATCAAATGCTCACTGGGTTTCTCCCTTTACGTGGGGCTGTTACCCTATTTGACTGAGCCAATAGGAATACCACTATTGTAATATTTGATGTGTGTAACTGGTCTACAGACATCTACGTTATGTCGGACGTGTATGGCTCTATCATACATGTGATGAGAAACTGCAGTGTTTTCAAGGGTATGTTGACACGAAACATTCGCGATATACCATCATATCTACGTTCAATAAATTGTATAGGAGAAATTTAAGGTTTATATGTGGTCCTATACTTAATTTTATGTGAAATTGTAAACAGACTACAAAACTAAATTGATCATTTTTATTTGGTTTTATCGGTCCGTAATTCTAACGAAGCCGGGCATTGTTTAGGGAAACATTTGTAACAGTACCATTGCACGAGATTTTCACACATATCAACAAATTGTTGTTGTCTCCCGTACAAGAATTTCTTCTAGTTTCCCATGCACCGCAACTCAGGATGCGAACCTAAGGGGGCGACATCTTACAGCTGATATGTCGCCGTTTTTCATGACAGTTTCAGTAGAGGCCTGATCATAATGATCAAGCGAAATTTAGTATTTTATTTATAGGTCTGAAATGAGTCAAGTAAAATACAGTATTATATGTTTGACAGCGTTATACATCAGTAAAATAATAATTACTAAATTAACTAATGTATGACGGCCTGAGCCAAGGCAGTAGGGTAGATACACGTGTTAAGAAGTTTGGTCAGTTAAAAACTTAAGTATTAAGACTTAAGCTGTATAACTTTGAATTATTTCCATCACATTTATCTGAACAGAAAAATTTACAATTAAATGCTGCGAAAATCGTTAAGTTTAACCAATCACATAAAAACCTGGTATTCACATGATGCAATTCTCAATTCACACGATTTACCGCCATCTTGCTTCAACCTGAAGTAACATACACACACGACTGGGTACTTTCAAGAAAAATAAATATAATTTGCTACGTAATTCAAGTTTTTAATAATAAAATTTAGGGTAGCGTCGTTTACGCGTCTCGTAGTTATTATTTCCTCATTATTTTACGAGACGCTTATAACAATATGATAAATACAGCCAAGAATACAATATTACAAGTATGTTCCTTATTTTACTAGACGCTTATAACAATATGATAAATACAGCCAAGAATACAATATTAGAAGTATGTTCCTTATTCGCTGTGCTTAGGCAGTCACCTCGCTATTGTGTAGGCTCAATTTTTGAAACTCTGCAGCACACTTCTTCTCACTGTTAGATTTGTAAAATTGCCCAAACCCAATGGAAGGCACATCCGTGTTGGCAGCACTGTGTAAGCTTGCAGACACGGCAGGTAGACTGCTTCTACGACCATCTCCCACATAAATGTGTGTTTGTGTAGCTGTGACGTGTGAGTGGCGAGATACCCACTTTCCCACATTCACGTCACATACGTGGGGGGGGGGGACACCTCGTTATTACACGTCGTGCTGGCTACTAGCCCGAGATGAACACGTCAGACATAAAGTACTGCATGCACCAAGAGAAAGCACTCAATACTCGTTTACGACTCACAAGGTTAGCCCGGGTAGAGACAACTCGATCAAAGTATTGTTTACCACGCCCTCTCGAGTGTTTGCAGATGATACACGCAAACTGACACAACGTGTGTAAACTCTAATAGAAATACAGTGGAGCGAAATGTGTACGCACGGTGGTGTTAAAACATCACGAAACGTAAATATAAGAACATTTGTTAAGTGCTGAAGCTGAATAGTTTTATTTTAATTGTGTTTGTGGTGGTCAGATTTGTACAATGTATTTCTACTCAGCTGCAGTTTGTCTTGGATCACAAAACAAACATTCTGTGTCAAAATTCTCCTGTTTTCGTCGCATTTAGTCTTGTGTGAAATATTTAGGTTTATTTTTAACTCCCGTCATCTTTAAAACAATGAATCTCATACAGGATTTTGAAAACAAACCTATGGCCAACCTCTGGTTGCCTAGCCAACCTTATCATCTGACCGAGCGAATTTAGTTAATTAGCTATTTACTTCTCTGAAGCGCCTAAGAATAGTAATAATTTGCCAACTCGCATTCGTGAGAACTGTGGTTCAGTTCCCGAGTCCAACCTTCCTGATTTCAGTTCTTACTAGTTTATCCGATATCGCTCCAGGCGAGTACTGGAAGGTTCTTTAACGTAGGCAACAACACATTCATTTCAAGTTCCTGCACAGAGCACACTAAAATACTACTTTAATAGCTTTTATTATCTTTCTCCCTTGCGATTAGAGACGCGTGCTGCACACTGGACTCCACAGTCCTATGTATGTACACTCTTCACAACTATGTGTTCATTGGCTGTTGCTCCTGTGATGGTAGTGCGGCAATCAGTGAGTATTTTATGCAGGCCTGCTATTGGTTCATAGTATTCCAGGAAGTGTTTCAAATTACGGTGACACAATCACTAGAGGTACGTCAATTTCGCAAATACATTCCAGGTCATGTTGAACGCCAAAAAATATATAATTCATAATCACGTGTGTGATTAGCTGGCGGCTGTCACGAAACGCTTTTGACTACTGCAAGCCAGTAGTAAATAAGGAAATGTTTCATAGAGCTATCGCTTGTAATGTTGTAAGCCAATGAACAATCGACTGTATCTAG
>PNEQ01064926.1:0-14749 GCA_003012365.1 Medauroidea extradentata
GCTGCACCTTAATTAACCCCCCAGATTGCCTTGTAAACAATAATGCTAATATTACTGAACTGTTCTTCCCCTTGCTGCACCACAATTAACACCACGGGCCTCCTTATAAAAAACAATGCTAATATTACTGAATTGTTCTTCCCCTTGCTGCACCTTAATTAACCCCCCAGATTTCCTTGTAAACAACAATGCTAATATAACTGAATTGTTCTTCCCCTTGCTGCACCACAATTAACACCCAAGACCTCCTTGTAAACAACAATGCTAATATTACTGAATTGTTCTTCCCCTTGCTGCACCTTAATTAACCCCCCAGATTTCCTTGTAAACAACAATGCTAATATAACTGAATTGTTCTTCCCCTTGCTGCACCACAATTAACACTCAAGCCTCTTGTAAACAACAATACTAATATTACTGAATTGTTCTTCCCCTTGCTACAACACAATTAACACCCAAGCCCTCCTTGTAAACAACAATGCTAATATTACTGAATTGTTCTTTCCCTTGCTGCACCTTAATTAACCCCCTGATTTTCATGTAAACAACAATACTAATATTACTGAATTGTTCTTCCCCTTGCTACAACACAATTAACACCCAAGTCCTCTTGTAAACAACAATACTAATATTACTGAATTGTTCTTCCCCTTGCTGCACCAACACCACAGCCCTCCTTGTAAACAACAATGCTAATATTACTGAATTGTTCTTCCCCTTGCTGCACCTTAATTAACCCACCATATTTCCTTGTTAACAATAATGCTAATATTACTGAATTGTTCTTCCCCTTGCTACAACACAATTTACACCCAAGTCCTCCTTGTAAACAACAATGCTAATATTACTGAATTGTTCTTCTCCTTGCTGCACCTTAGTTAGCCCCAGATTTCCTTGTAAATAACAACACTAATATTACTGAATTGTTCTTTCCCTTGCTGCACCTTAATTAACCCCCCAGATTGCCTTGTAAACAATAATGCTAATATTACTGAATTGTTCTTCCCCTTGCTGCAACACAATTAACACCACGGCCCTCCTTGTAAACAACAATGCTAATATTACTGAATTGTTCTTCCCCTTGCTGCACCTTAATTAACCCACCAGATTTCCTTGTAAACAATAATGCTAATATTACTGAATTGTTCTTTCCCTTGCTGCACCTTAATTAACCTCCTGATTTTCATGTAAACAACAATACTAATATTACTGAATTGTTCTTCCCCTTGCTACAACACAATTAACACCCAAGTCCTCTTGTAAACAACAATACTAATATTACTGAATTGTTCTTCCCCTTGCTACAACACAATTAACACCCAAGCCCTCCTTGTAAACAACAATACTAATATTACTGAATTGTTCTTACCCTGGTGCACCTTAATAACCCCCCAGATTGCCTTGTAAACAATAATGCTTATATAACTGAATTAATCTTCCTTTTGCTGCACCACAATTAACTCCACGGCCCTCCTTGTAAACAACAATGCTAATATTACTGAGTTGTTCTTCCCCTGGTGCACCTTAATAACCCCCCAGATTGCCTTGTAAACAATAATGTTTATATAACTGAATTAATCTTCCTTTTGCTGCACCACAATTAACACCACGGCCCTCCTTGTAAACTACAATGCTAACATTACTTAATTGTTCTTCCCCTTTCTGCACCTTAATTAACCCCCAGATTTCCATGTAAACAACAATACTAATATTACTGAAGGCACGCAACACTTTCACATCCGGCCTAAGGTGATCCAAAACCCGATTAATTCATTTGGATTCATCTTGAGTCATGTTCAAAGCACGAGCATAATTAAATACTGTCTGCACAAAGGCAGGAACCGACTCGTTCGCCCTTTGAAACAGATTCACCGACTCGCCCTTTACAGACTTCCAAACTCTAGGGGACCCAACTGTTTCAAGCAATCGCTGCTTGAAATCCTCATAATTCCCCACCTGGGAAATTACTTCACTCAAAACGTCAGATGCAATGCCCGATACTCTCGGCAATAAAGCCTGCAGAAAAAACGAGTCAACCAACTGAGTTGCGTGTAAACGATCTATTTCAACTAAAAATTTCAATACCGCCCAAGGGCAATTACCGATAACTTCGGAGCAAGGGCCAAACTCCCCAACAAGGTTGACTGTGCACCAGTCAATGATCGCGTGGACGAAGGCACGCATTGACCGTACGCGGCGCCGCCGATACGCATTAAATTACCCACGTAGGCAATGGCCTTTAATCTCAACTCTGTAACTGTTTCTTCCGGCCGAAACTCTAAATTTGCCTCAGTCAAATAAGCAGTCAATTCGAGGTATGAAATGCGGGCGACAAACTCGACGTCTTGATCAGCCATGACGTCGCAACACAATCAAACTGTAGCTCTGTACTAAACAAGTCAGCCGACTGAACCTCCCAAAATCTAATGCACCCCCGCACGGGACTCAAACCCGCAGCAGAGTTGCAACGTTCGGAAAACCAACCCGACAATTATAAATACACAAATATATAACACTCCCGGGGAGTCATATCGGGTCGGGGGTAGGGAGGGACATCTAACCCAAACAACAGATTAACTGGAGTCAGAATGTCATACAACAGATGTATTAATAACAAATAAATACAATTTTACAGAGGGCACTTCAAAAGATACATTGTATGAAAAGACGTTCAGCGAAGGAAGGGACCTACCCTGAGGCATAAAGACCATAGGAAGTTGCAGTTGCTTACCTAAGCTCAGGAGAGGGTGTGTCGTGGTCGAGGTGTAATCGCTCGCTAGCCTGGCGCACACCAGGCCAGTCCACACCCACTCGTGTTCAGGGGGGAGGAGGGAGCGGTGCACGCGCAGGCGGGAAGGGAGGGGAACTGAAGGATGGAAAGGGGAAGGGGAGGCGCTGACGTCACCAGTCACCAACACTTAGGCGGGGCGAGCGGAGGCGGAGGCCCACAGCCTCAAGCACCGGCATGTCCAGCCCAACTACCAGAGAATTTATGGGCCTTCACATTGCTTACGTTTAAATAATATTATTTAAAACATTTTTCTTAAAAAGTCTGAAAATGATTTTTTATATCCACAAAGCCAAGATGGTATATGTGTATGGCTTTTGTTACTTTTGTAGTTTACTGTAATTATAATTTTGGAAATATCACATGAACAAGGTTATGTCCTTTATGCATGTAAGTTATCGCTCTTACGTTGTCGGTAAGCATGTATTTGTAATGAAAAGTGTCTGTTAAATAGGTCACATTAAAGTTGCAGAATCACTGTTAAATGGGTCACATTAAAGTTAGAGAATCACTTTTTGGCATCGGACAACTGTTACGGAATACATATTTAGCTTCTTTTCTTGCAGGAATATTTTGTTAAAGTAATATAGCGCAATGGAAGCCAATTTTTTGTTTGTTTTGCAAAGTCAAAAAGTAATTGGTTCAATATATTGTATACCATTTAATCTATTGTGTATGATAAAACTTAAAGAGAACGAATTTACAAACTTACACATTGAAAATCACTTGGATCCTAAGTAAAACATTCTTAACATTGAAATTAGCTGTACAAAGCCGGCTTGAACTCTGTCCGTATTTCAAAGAAAATTGCAAACATATATTATTTTCTTATTTAATGGATGGTTTTGTTGTATAAACATAACAAAAACAATAAGTTGTATTATTTTCAAACAGCTAATTCAAACACTATTTAATATTTTTAAAATTAACGTTGGAAAGGGAATTTTGTGACTAGTTTCTAATACCTGTTGAGCTACCTTTACAATTTTGGTATGACTTTAATGTACCATTTAATACAGTGTTGCGAATATCGGGCCATCATAATCACGAAGCTATAATCTCTATTTAATTGACAGATGCTATGATCTCGGAATTTAAATTTAAAGTTTAGAGTTAAAACTTGACTAAATAGAGTTTCAAGTATTGCTGTCAAATATATATGCTTTACAGTCAAGGTTTTGATATTTGCTAACAAATAGCAAATTACAATACTCTGTAAACAGTTTACCAGACATTGTAAAAAAATTGTTAACAGCATTCCATCGAAAAAATACCTCAACTTAATGTGTAGAACCCCGTACTCCTCCCTACCTGCTTCCCCAAACTCTGAAAAATATCAGCGGGCTTCAATGTCTGGCACAGATTTTCGAATTATAATATTGTGTTTAATAATTTCAGTGATCAGCGGCTTTTCAATTTTTAATTTTCCTGTCTCGTATATTCGTATACTGCTTCAAATCCATCTAACAACAAGCTGTTGAGAACCGCCCAAATTTCTTCACTTGATATGTACACTCGGCCACACAAAAAATGTCGCCTCTCTACAGGCCAGAAATTTGTCCAAGTCCCACTTTGGGTATCTTCGGCAGCATACAGAGGCACACATCAAAATCGCAACAACCCGACGAGCTCCTCACGACACTCTCGTACCGTTCTTGAGACGCAGCTTCGAATCCCGTCGATGGAATAGAATTTTTTATTTTTCCCCTACAGAAACAATGTATTAAGAATGACAATGTTCAAAATGAAATAAATATTAAACGTGTATTTCAATCGTAATTATCAAAAACCCAAAATACAATGACAAGTTTATTCCTACTATTACGTCAATAAAAGCCGAAGATAATGGTCGTAAGTTTGTGAATAAAGGGTATCAGTGTGATATTCAGATAATACCAAATTATTAACAGAATTTTTATCTTAAAACAATGGAACCAAAGAGGTGTAACTTTAAACTATCACATTATTTTTACATTGTAAGTTACTAATAGTCAAAGAACATTACAAATTGTTGATTGTTCACACTGGCATTTAAATTGTTTAATAATACAAGAAAACTAATGTCACCTGGGTCGTAGTAGGCGGTAATATTGTGAGCAGTTCAATATATATATATATATATATATATATATATATATATATATATATATATATATATATATATATATTCTTTCAATAAAAATCATTCATTTTTTATAATTTACTACAGCTTGTTGCGTTTATGCCCAAAAATAAATTTTTGGTGCTGATGATTCAAGACTATTCTAAATACCTTTATTATATATTGGTATGTAATGTTAAAATATCCTTTATTTGCAACATAGTAGTTTGAATAAAATACACACAATTATTCCTAATTTATAACATTATTCAAAATTAACACTACATCGTACGTGTTAGCTTTAAGTGGAATAATGAGATAACTGTTTCTGTAAATTGCGATTAGAACGTTGATATGAAAAGTTGATATAGGTAGATATTTGGAATGTCAATTTTAAAACTTTTATGTTATTGGACCTCTTTGACAAATGAATTAAACATTATATGTTTTATCGGTAACCTTCAAGGTTGGGTGTTTCTTTCCTTGTGACTTAATTAATCATTTAAACCATCTATTAAAACGTCCAGTAACACTTAACCATAAACCGGGAACCCTCTTGACATGCAAAGCAGATAATTTCATACGCGACAAATTACGCGATAACGAGTGCCAATGCCAGATAAGTAAAGAACATTGTGATGTGTATACCTTTGTTATAAAACATACCTAAGGAATCTCGCAAGAATTTTTGTAAATACAAGGTTGATTAGATTACGTTACAAAACAAAGAAGTTGAATTACATTTTAAACACTCATGTTTATTGATAAAAGGCGTTATTCACTTGCACTTATCAGAAGTCCTATAATTGCGCCCTTACCTTTAGAAACATTGTTTGTTAAAGTAGGCTATATTAAACATATTAATTAAATGGATTGCACAGTTTCTAAATTATGCAAGTAAAGTATATTTAGACAGACATTTCTTGGTTTCTTTAAGTAATGTAATAAAAATTTTATTTGTGATGTGTTTTGTGATAGTAGTGCTTATGTTATACACAACATTTCGTTTTAGGTGTGTATTCACACTAAATTTTAAATTGTTACTTTGTATATAGAGTTAATTTTAAATGAATTTTTACCCAACAGCATCAGTAATATTATGCATTTTATATAGAAGACTAGCACATCCTGCAATATTTACATATGTTGCGTAAAATGTGTCACATTTTTAATGGTCGTGTTAGTCAACTAGCAAACATATTGGAAATAGACTTTACACATAATTTTGTTGACATTTTAATAGTGTATGTCCACACTACTTTGGCGTCCCTCTACAGTCTTAACACTTCTCTTGGTGCCTTTAGGAAGTAAATATTTTCAAACTACGAGCTCGTACCTTTAAAGATAGGCCGCATCACCTACACTTATTGCTGTCAGATATTTTGATCGTTTAAATAGTAATACTGCATTGCGCTGTCGTAGATACCCCTTAAGGCACTAAGAAATGTGTTAGACCGTAGATGGACGCCAAAGAAAAGTGACGGCTCGTGAGTTGTTTTCAGGTGGGGCTGCAGATAGTCAGCACTGTACTCTTCTGATGAACGTGCAGTATACCAATGGTAATAAAAGATGTACTCGCTACTGATTCGTTTACAATCACTCAGTAAAATGTGGCACCTACATACCAGCGTGTCAGTGGTTATAGCGTCCGACTAGCACTCAACCTGTCCAGTTAGGACTATCTGCAGTTTCACCTGGCAACAACCCACGAGCCGCCACTGGAAGTGTGGACATACACTGATAATATGTCTATATATTTATGTTTGAAGTCTATTTACAATATGGTTGGCTGTTAACTAATACGACAATTAAAATTATGGCATATTTTATGTAATATATGTAAATACTGCAGGATGTGCTGGTCTACATCTTGGAGTTGGAACGAATAATCAATATAACAGTACTTATTTTTATTTAATTTTTGAGAAAAAGCATTTGCTAATTAAAGCCATATAGTAAGGAAAAATAAATAAATTTGTACACAACTGACATTTCCTCTCTTATTAGGTTAGTGTTAACATACGATTTATTCAGCACGAGATATGAGATACTTGAATACAATTTTTTGACAAGACACGCATCAATTTTAATGCTGCTAAATAACAAAAAAAACGCTATGCAGTTCCACTGGAAGAAAATTGCATATTTCTTTTGAATAATATGCAATTAGGCCCTGAACAACCTTACACTTCTCTATCATAGTGACTGTAGTTATTACATAAATGAATCAGTGGAATAGATAGAGACTCCTCTTCCCTACCAATACTTATGTTTTAGTAACATGCAGGGCAATATTCATAAACAATAGAAACATTGAAGCATAATATAGCAATATATTGTTTTAAAATATAATACTTGAATACCTGTATTCGTGATATATCTACATCAAAGTCGTTTCCTTTCCTACCTGTTTGACTGTGAATGAGTCAGTAAACCCGTACACCTAAATTATATGATTCACATTAGAACATGCGAAAGAAACTTCACTTATTAGTATCAGAATTGTTATTTTACACAGTTATCCAATACATCAGTTCTCTATGTTGAGTGAACAGTAGCCGTCAGGACATATTACAATCTTATTATTTGGTTGCAGTCAATGGCGGCCGGTCAATGTTTTGAGCTCAATGCTCTGAATATAACGTCCTTCACCCCCTCCCTTGCTAAATCGCTATACTTTCTTTCCCTGCTAATAATCATATTTTTAACTCAAAGGTATAGAACTTTTGCTTTACATGTATTGAGAAATTGCTCTGTGTTTCATGGCAAGCAGTAATGTAGTCAATAAAGTGTGTTGTAAAAACTTTCAACTTAAAGATGTTATCTACAATGTATAGGTACTCGTTAAATACACAAGCAATGAATACCACTAACGGCAAGTTATTATCCTACAATCGCAGTTTCTGTACATTTGTTCTTACTGCGTTCCCTCTGTGTTTGCTCACTATTAATGTGAACCCGACTAGTAGATAAAATGCCAACAACATCGCATGTGAGACATCTTAAGACTACATTAGAGTTCGGCTTGTCTAAATGCAGATGCAATTTTATAACACACGCGAAGTAGGCCTACGCATATCTTCAGCCCTGCATTGGCATATCATTTTGATATGATTAAATAACTATTCCGAAAACTATAAGTAAATAACTCCTTGAATTAGGAAAACTAGACTTTTCATGTGCTTGTCCAATCGAAAATAAACACATACACTGCGCAGCTCGTTTTACTATCAGCTAGGCCTTAGGCCTGCGTTATTTATGATTACAATTACGAAACAGGTAAATAAAGGTGTGCAGTTCGTACCACGTAACATTCGGAAAACAAACTTGCCACTAATAAACCACGGACAGAAACCTTAAAATTATTTTGCACGTACCATCAAACAACACAGAATTTTCCTAAAAATGAATGAATATTGTAAACTTCGACTTACCAAATTACCCCATCATAAAGCGTCGGTAATGTATCCATTGCGCCAAAGAACAATAACATAGATTCTGCGGCAGTTCGTAATTTATGCACAGTATCACGTCACTGACGCCCACAACTTACAATAATAATACATAGTAACGTACTATTCATAAAAGTTATTCTAAGTCAGCTACACATCCATGCGACACCGAAAATTACTTTGTTTACAAGTCTGCAATGTACAAACATGTGCGCGACGCGAGCTGCCATCATTGTCAACCCGCTGACGTAACTTTTGTGCGCTTGCGCAGTAGATAGCAGGGCTACTCTGCTCATTGCACGGAGCAGGTGTTGGTAAAGGCGAGGTTCCCGCGTCTCTCTACGCCTCTGGCTTGGACAGGGGGTAGGAAAGGGGAGTGACAACCGTGCGCTAGTCCGTGGGAGCACCGAGCCAGGTTTACACTATAGTAAAGGGCGGCTTACACAAGCGAAATTACTTGAGAAAATTCAGTCCGCCTATAAAACTTAGAGCAAAGCATTCAATCTCTTATAAAGAAAGGTTAGAAGTATAAATTGTGTCACATTATGTGAAGTTTAATAAAATTAAGAACACAATAACTTTGTAAAAGTTTACTCTGTGCTACAGCACGAGAGCACAGCCTTACGCACCGCCACTGGTTGCAGTGCCATCATGTGATATCTTACAACTTATATCCAATTGTTGCATTCTCATAGCTACAGTTTCCATGATTAGTGTCGTGACCCAGTGTGTAAACTTCCCAGTGGAACCGAGTTTCAAATACGACCTAAGAACTTGGTCTTACATATATTTACATTTAGGAACTGTTTTGTTTTCTTGACCCTAAAAACATTAAACTAGCAAAATTTTTGAGTATATGATGTATTCCTGAAAGGGACTGGATTACGTACGAGGTATTTTTAGTATGGGGTCCAGTTTCCATTTGACTTCATTACTGAAGTAAGGTGTCTTGGCATAGAGTCTACTAGACATCTGTAATATCCTTCACTCCTAGTAAGTTCTTCCAAAGCATTATGAATTACGTCCCAAAGAGCAGCTTGCGAGTTGGATGGGGTGTCTGGCCATTTTTCTGTCATTGTGTGTTTTAACTCTGCCTAAACATTCTCAATTGGACTGAGATCTGGTGACCGAGGAGGCCAAGTAATACAGTCCATATTTGGCGGTCTTGAAAACCAATCCTGTACACGTTGGTTGATTTGTGTGAATGGGGGACAAGTCTTTTTGAAACTTGATCACTCCTTCGGGATTTTGCATTCTGACACTTGGAACCATTATATCATTCATTATATGTATATATTGGTCACTGTTAAGCCATCCTGCGATTCGATGGAGTACCCTAGCTCTTTATGATGACATCCAGCCCCAATATGTCACAGAAACTCTTCCAGCGCGATGACAAGATGAAATATATCGCGCATCATGTCGCTTTCCTTGAGGCTTGTAGACTAACACAGGCCCGTTATTAGCCGAGCTGAAAGTTGACTTGCCTGAGAAAATTACATCACTCCAATCACGATCAGAATTTAACTCGGCAAACGCAAGCCTCTATATTTTATAGTCGTCAGGCAGCAGTTCTTTTACAGCAGCTCTACTGGAATGTAGACTAGCAACTTTTAATCTCCTTCGTATTATTTGGATGCTGCTGGGAAAATCGACCGTCCTTTTCAGTTGTAATGCATTTAGAAGTGGATTTCTTTTAGAGCAAACAACCAAAACTGTGTCTTGCTCGCGATTAGAAAAACGTTTTAATTCCTTACCTTGACGCCTACCAATTTGACCAGTCTCGTTATACTGTTTGATCCACCTCTGCGCACTCCGAGATGACACGCCGTAATGTGCACTGGCTTGACTAGCTGCAAAGCCTCCCTCATCTACTAGAGCAACACGCTCACATACTGACTGTGTGTTGTGCGCCATTACTCGAACTATGGAGGGAAACACAGGACGTCTGTATTAGCAGCTTGTTATGCCAGTACGACAAAATATTATATAATTTGTCCGTTAATTACGGTACACAATATCTCCATTACCTAACAGTATCCACTTTAAAAGTATGTTCACGTTTTTATCTGCATTACTTAGCTCGGTAGCATGAAATATGCGGGGAAAACGAGTTAAAAACACAAGGCCGCAAAGTAACACTGTATTGTTATTCAAGTGCCATTTTTGGAACAGGTGTAATGAACATATTTGTATTTGTTGTAATACTGGCCATTATTCAACTGTGTCTCAATGTAGCAATATGTAAATACAATAGGCTACACGGATGAAATTTAACATTCATGAAAAATAAATTCACACTCGAGAACAAGGCAAAACATGAAAATAATAGAATGGATATTTCGTTAAAGAAGTTTCATTCAGGTATGCGACACATACAAAACACGTGAAAACAGCTACATTAAAGTAATTCCGAATATTTACCCATATTTTAAACAGTAGGAATGTAATGTGTGTGGAAAACAAAATTCTGCTGAGGATTTATAAACAGATTTGGAGAGAAGAAAACTACTTATTACATAAGTTTATATGTAAGTTTTCATTCCTTCCAAAATGGCGGTGTATAGAAGCTATTTTTCAGAAGTTCTGGCCACGCAGTAACTATTTCAAAAGTGGGTTGCGACCAGAATAAGGAATTATACCGTACACACTGGCCCAAAACACAATTTAAATAAATAAGCCATACATCCGACCAAAACAAACTTTTTCAGACCTGCCAAGTGCCGGCTGGTGTACTGAAGGAAGATGTCACAGATGCAGCTATTTTGTGAGAAAATGTTTTCACTAGCGTTTCAAATGTAAGATTTTGTAATGGCTGTAGTTACCTCAGATCACCTGCACATGTAAAAAGTTGACCTTTGTGGGCTAGATTTTCCATGCTGATAACGTAGATGATCGCAGTAAAATTTGTGAGAAAGTCTCATTGGCTTCAAGCGTGCAAATCTAACTAACCGTGACATCTTAAATGTAAATAGCTGAGTCACAATTAAGTTAATATACACACATAATTATAAAACAAGGTTAACTATTCGGGTTTCACACAGCTAATTAGTGAAAGTAATCAAACAATATTTATTGTAGCCAAATGCATAACCCATTGCAGTATTAATAAATAAAATTAATTCAGACGATTATTTTAGTTTCTTTAAACATTGGGTGGATTGTTTTCCACTTACCTTTTCGTTAACAAACATAGGAAATATTGAAATGTCAATGTTCATTACAAAAATATGTTACTTTATTCATGTGATATGTTGTAAGATTTCCTCATTTTATGAACAAAGCTCCTGAAATATATTGTCATAGATGAAAACGTAAGAAGTTTATACATATATATTAGTGATGGGACGGTTCCACAATTTCCCGGTTCCGATTCTCGGTTCCGGTTTCTCAATTCGGTTCTCGGTTCCAATGCCGGTTCTTGTACTGGCTAATAATAAACTTGCACATTCACTGTCCAGATAATTAATTTAAAGTTTTTCATAGTAAACAAGCAATTTACTGTGTTATTTTGTCACATTATTTTCACATGAACATAATATTTCAATATCATTTAGCACATAAATGCTTGTGTTTCGTATGAAATTAAGTAAGAATAATTATCAAACTGAATCTCTCTTCATTAAATAATATAGTCACAAATTTTCAAATAACATAATTATTATTTGCATATGAAAATCACTTTTACAAACTAGGTATAACAACTGGCAGTTATAATTTAATATAAATTCATAAAAGTAAAAATTATGTACACTGGTAACATTGTGTAACAAATATACTGACAAGATTTTGAATTTAGCAAGTTATTTTTGGCATACAATAATTTAAAAAAATGAAGCAAAATTAAAATATACACACAGTACTATAGAAAATTTCTAAAACATTTCACACTTATCTCACCAAAATTAAAACAAAAATCTTGACAGGTACAGTTGACAGGTTTGTGCAAATAGATGACACAATCAACTGAAAGCGAAGCTTACAAATTCTTATTTAAAAACACTAACATTTTAACGCGTTCAGGATCTAACCTATTACGTTTTCTGTCAGCGATGTTACCAGCGGTACTAAAAAGTCTCTCTGATGCAACCGTTGAAGGAGGAACACACAAACACTTCTTTGCCAACTTCTGTAACCTTGGAAATGTGTTCCTGATTTTCCAGTATTCTGCAACACTGGCATTCGGAGATAGAAGAGGCTCAGACAGATATGAGGCTACTTCAAATTCCACGCTATTTTCTTTGGGGCTTTTAACTGCTTGCCCTTGAAATATTTTTGTATATTTTGACCAAACTAAAGATGTTATTTGTTCAGGTGTAGTGGACAAATTCCTTGAAAATTCAGTTATTTCTGACGCTGAGTTCGTTGCCTGAATGTCTGAACTTCTAGCTTCTACGATTAGGTTTTCCTTGGCCACACTAAGTTTATTCTGGTCCTTAAATGGAGTTGCTTTTAAACGAGGATCCAAAAGAGTTGCAAAGGTGTAAATGTTTTCATCTTCAATGTTAGCATAACGGATGTTCAGTGAGGCTATCATATCATTTCTAATACCCTGAAGACCAGAGGCCTGTGGTTCTGAATTCTCTAGCTCATGTCTGGTAAGGTGAATAAGAGGAATCACTTCAGAGGCAGTAACAGATTCTGTGCTCACCAAAGATGTAGCAGAATCGAAGATTTGAAGGAGATGTATGCAATTCTCAATCATGGTCCATTGTGTGTGTGAAAGCTCAACTGGCAGCTTGAGTTTTCCACCAGCTAGCACAATTGCCGACCTCTGTTCGTGCAAACGTTTCATCATATGCAAGGTCGAGTTCCACCTTGTAGGTTCGTCCTGCACAAGGCGATGTGTTGGTAAATTTGTCATATTTTGACATTCTTTTAAGACTTTGCATGCATAAGCAGAGTGTTTAAAATGACCCACTAGTTTTATACATGTTGCAATCAAAGTTGAGATACTCTTACTGTTAAAGAACCCGTCCTTAACTATAAGTTGGAATGTGTGGGCCAAACATGGAACCTGCGAAAACTTCGACATTTTCAATCCTGCAACAATATTTCGCCCATTATCTCGAACAATTGCCACAACTTTATTGTTCAAGTCCCATTCCCGAAGTGTTGATATAATAAAGTCGCAAAGATTTGCAGCTGTGTGGCTGATCTCTGGGAAGGGAACAACCTCAATACAGACATGTTTCTGTGCAAACTGTTCGTCTAAGTAATGGGCAGTCAAACTTAAATAATCATTATTAGAAGTGGATGTCCACATGTCAGTTGTAAGAGCCACAAATTCACATTTCCGTAGCTCTGACTCCACTTTACCCCTCACTTCTGAATACAGTTCAGGAATGACCTTATTCGAGATATGTTTCCGCGATGGGATCGTGTAACGTGGTTCCAAATGATTAATAAGTTTATTGAATCCCTTGTCTTCAACTATGCTAAATGGTTGTGTGTCTCTGCATTCGAGTTCGGCAATGAGGCGAGTAATTTGCTCACTACGGGGATCACCAGGCGTAAATTTGCTTTTGCAATCAATGAATTTCTTCACAGTAGGTTGCTGATACACTCGTTTTACAGTTAGGTTTTGAGGCGACTTTTTGGCTGGGAAGTGGAAGAAGAACTGCTGCATGCAATTTCAGTAGTGCTCAAGCTTGATGAAGATGGATGTGAACACTCTTGATTATCACTTGGGTCATCTGCTGTCTCGTCTGGTTGGTGAGATGAAGTTGAGGGTGAACACAATTTTTTTAATGACGAGGTGTTTGTGTTGTGTGTTCAGATGTTTCTTGAGGTTAGATGTGCTTTTTGACACACCTCATGAAATTCGTGCACCACAGTGATGGCAAATTGCATATTTGAGATCGTTAATGTCTACCTTGAAATGATTCCACACGTCGGACATGTTTAACATTTATCACGGTGCACAATTTTATTTGTTCATGCATCAAAATAAACTAGAAAACATGTTTGGCGCAAAACGAGACAAAAAAACCATAAAGCAGTGATGCCAATACAGGAATAATTGCCGTTTCCATCCCAGCCTCTGGCTCACCTAATTTATTTTATATTACGAGTTATTAAATTAAAGGTAGATAAAATTGAAACGTTTCCCGTGTCATATTACAACTATTAGCTTTCAGGAAAGGATACGTATATTTCATATTCTACAAGCTTACTAATGTTTATAACGTATGCTGTACCTGTGGAAAAACCGGCCCCCCAGGACCACTTTCCCTCGGCCTTGCTTGTAGTGCTACACGCCTTCGGCACAGCCTGGCGGCACAGCGCAAGGCCGAGGGAAAGTGGTCCTGGGGGGCCGGTTGTGATGACGACGCGTTCTATGAATTGGCTGCTGACGAGATATAAAAGGCCTGACGACGACGCCGAGAGTCAGTTCATGCCTCGCCG
>PNEQ01064927.1:0-14749 GCA_003012365.1 Medauroidea extradentata
CCTAGCAGAGATAAAAAAAAAGATCAGCCAGAAGTAGCATAAAAATAAATAAAAAAGAATCTGCCGACCCAGGTTGTTTGACATTCTTTCTTTTATAGTTCTCTACTTTACAGTGATTATTTCCCCACTAACCCCTCCTGTAAATTGATATGTACAAAGCAGTATATATTGCCGCCTCTTTTGCTTGTAGAAATGATAGAGTACTGATTTCTTCACGTTTCTTGTGATTAATGACTGCTTACCTCTCCTCCCCGGACGCCCCTCAATAACACGGACAAATCGTAACTCGGACAGCTTCTCCCCCCTTTTAGTCCGAGTTATCGAGGGTTCACTGTACTATTAATTTTAGTTTCTGTTAGTCGGTTATTTTTTACGGTATAAGAAGACTTCGTAGCCCTGATATGGATGAGACTTCGCTGGACAGGAACATCAAAATGATAAGTATTCTTTCATGTTACTATTTTATTATTATTCATTATTATTTCCCCTTTAGCTTTCGTGTTTGGTATTTGTTGAATAGTCGTGGATACGATGACGCGTGTATTTGTTGTTGGCCAATACAATTGCCTTTTATTAAATGTTTTCAGCGTAATGTAATGACCTTGGGGTTGTTTTGTAATGCCAGAAACCTTTTTACTGTGTAGTATCATTTCTTAATGTAACATCTGGTCACAGTTCATCACATCTTAATAACAAATCTTTTTCCAAATTGTACAATTTTATTTTCATTAATGTAATATTTATTTTTGTAACAATTCATTTTAATATTTTGTAATAAACTCCAATTATTTGAAATTATTCTTTCATTTCAAGTAGTCGAACTATAGTCCCCTTTAACATTAATTGATAGCCCCTAATTGCAGAACATGTATCTTGATTTAAATACTTTATTTATATATGTTTATGGGTGACAATCATATGCGCGATGCAAGATAGGAGACGCGACCCGTATTGGGACGTTAGTCTGTGTTCGATCTTTGTGTACCCCTCACGATAGTTAGTTTGCCAAGCGGAGTTATTTTATTTCAGTAGGTTTGTTGTGCTCTACCACATTAATACTTTATGTAGCTAGGCTACAAGGTGGAAATTCGGTCTTTAAAAGTGTTTGTTTGTTTTTATTTTACTTAAGGAGCTACGTACAGTATGTGTTTATTCCCCCAGTACTGTTTAAATAATTACAGAGTTTATCTTATCTTTATTGCTTATTGTTTTGGTTCAGTCAAATGCTTGTTTTATTTACTAGTGATGTTTATTTGCAATCCACCTCGTAGGCTTGCCTAGCTCAATAATTCAGATATACTTTCACCCCCCAGTTTACATCTCATTTTACAGTCAACATTTAGCTACAAACAAGGTATACCCTAACTATCAATGCAACGACACTGTCTGTCCCCACATCTGTCTCCACATATGTTTAACTGTTTAACCACTGTCTATTATTTTTACTTTATTTAGTTTACTACGTCCAGCCTCCATGACAATAATATTATTATTTGCATTCAAAAAGTGCTTAAATAGCACCATTTTGCAATTGAAAATCAAAATTTTCTCGCCGGAGGACCCCAGGACCTCCCGTTTTTAATTCTAGGTGTCGGCAAAATTATTTTGAATGGGAACTTTACAACATTCGTTAAGAGGGGTGCATCATGCTTGCTGGGAGGAATGGGCACCCCTGCTGTTTGTGTAAGACTATAACTAGGAGCGTACATGTTTCTTCATCATTCGTAGCTGTAAGACATTATTAAATACGACCTTAATAACAGTACGAGTCACCGAACTAAATTTGAGAAAGGCAGTATCACCAGCCTCCGAGAGGCCAGTTGGATATTACTGCACATTACTTACTTTTGGAACTATTTTGCTTTTAATATGCGTTACTAAAACTGTATAATTTTGGGAACAAAATGCCAGTGTTTATGTTTTGCTAGTGATGAAGACATAAGTTATTTATTATCAACAAAATGGAAGCAATGGTGCATCTCCACACACCCAAATATTTCTATAAACTCCCATTCACCAAATCTCCAAATATCTCATGTGAGATGGTTTTGAATAAATTAGCAACAGGTAGGAGGGCAAAAACTCAACTTCCCGAGGGTTGGGGGGCAAATGCAACATAAATTACAAATTTTATATTCTTTTCCATATGTGATAAATGGAATATCAGACAAATTACTAAATTTTCTCTAGTCAGAAAGGGGGCAATCGACTCTTGCCTCATCCTGTTGTTACATCCCTGGGAACTGGAAGTTGCACACACCTATTGAAAATGATTGGGTTGATTCTGACAGATAACCAGCACGATTGATTATTTAATCAGCAACTGGTTGTAAGCACTTCAGAGTAACCACGAGCATGTCACGGCAGCTGGCGATACACCTGTGTCCATGATTACCATATCTAGGTAGCTAGCAGAGCAAAATCTGTCACTGCAGCATCCTTTATGGCATTTACTATTACCACTTGAGCATTTTTAAGTACATGTGCTCTTCTGCAAATGAAATCCCATGTTTACCACTGGGGTCGAACACACACAAGAGTGTACCACAATCCAGCAACATTTTAATAGCCGACCATATAAATGGCCACAATTATGCATTACAAAAAGTCAAAGCATATGTTTATTATAAGGATGGAGAACCTGTTAGTAGCTTTGTGCTATAGAAACACTGCAGAATGTCCCTATGTTGTTCAATTTATTTAAAGTTATGTGCAAACTTATCGTTACCAAAACACATTTGTGGCCTATTGGCAAGCTATGAAATACAGTCAACATTTGACAATTTTTTAGAAGTATTATACTGCTACTTAACTACAAAGTATGTTTGCCTTGGCATAATTTGTAACTAGTCTGAACCAGACATTTAATCTAACTGGAAATAAAATAGTAGTTTACTGTTAAAACCAATGCTAAAAAGGCTTAAAAGGAAATAATTTTCTCTCAAATTGTTTTTTCTTTTTCAAAATATTTTATAAAATTTTTTGCATTAATAAAAATCACAATTAACATTAACAATACATTGCAAAAATTATAATTTTAACTGTGATGTTTGTTAAAGGCTTGCGTGCTATATGGTAGCATACAATTCTGCAAATAAGCAGTTTATACACACTCTGTCTGCATTTGTCGGAACTTAAAAGAGTGCGCTGTACTGTGGCTCATTTTGGTAAAGAAATGATACGCTACCTTGGTCTTGGTTTTCCTAGCAACCGCACGCTGCACTGCGAGCGCCTGGATGTTCACTCATTGCACTGGCTGAATGAGACAAAGGATCTAGGAGCACGCTGTCTTATGGCGATCCTGCACGCGTAAGCTCAGCAAGAACCTTGATTTCCGTGTGTGACCCGCACCCCAAATTTTTAATTTTGTTTTTAGGAATAAATGTGGGGGTGGTATAGGGATAGATATGGTAATTTACGAATTTCCGGTGCACACTGATAAAAGTATTTTCGAAAACGCGGTTTAGTTGTATCTAGGCTTATTGTTCACTGTATAGGTTTTGAAAGTAATTTAGTATCTCTTAGTAGCTGTGTTAATCTTTATTTCTTTTAGGCACTCTTTCATTAGCAGTAAGAAAAGAGCATGGTAAAGCATCCTACATCCTATATATCTAATTGGGAGAAAACTTTTCTGTGGGCATAACCACAAACAGCAAATTGCTATGTGGCATTCTGAAAAATATGTTCGATGGTACTAACATTTATATAGTTAAAGAATCACAGTAAGGGGGAAAAAAGTACTCACCAATGCCAAAAATAAGTTTGTACTGCAAAGATTTTTCATAGGAACTGTAAAGACCAAATTTCTACACCAACCCTTTAAATATATCAATCAATGACAATATCCCTGACAGAAATGTCAAATTTCTGCAACAATCACGGCTCGTACTTATATTTTCAAGTGACAAAATGTGTTTTGTACCACACTGGAGCATCCTGTAACCAAAATGGCCAGGACCTGCACGGGTAACAGGACTTCATAGTTATGGTTGGTAGCCAAGGTTGTATAACAGCATTTTTATTGTGTACGAGTCTGGTATGCTGTGAAAAGTTCAAGGTTTCTAAGAGAATATACAAATAATGCACAAATTGCAATACTTCTACAGTTGGCAGACTATTAATGGCATTTACGGAAAAAAAATATTAACGAAAAATTTACTAATGTTTAATTAAAATAATATGTACAGTACATAGAACAATTCACCGCTATGCTTTGACACGCGTGGTCATCACAGGGTTTGTTGGAGCTGTAATTCTGCAAGTTAGGATGGGCGCCAGTTGGCCAACTGCGGTTATTCTCGGACCAGCATTAGACTCTTGAAACATCAGGGCTGGAGTAGACCGCCGGGCTGTACCCTATGTGCCGCTGTCTGGCGATAATGATTGTTAGAACCTATTATGGGCTGGTCCATACCACAACACATATTGAAATTGGTTGGGACTGGGCTGTCGGTCACCCAGTACACCATTATAGTACAGGATATGAGTGGATTCTCCAGATGGAGGGAGTGGAATGGGCTGCTACCATCAAAATGGAGCGAGCACCGGGACGGAAAGAGTGGGCTACTACCATCAAAATAAAGGGAGCACCAAAACAGGATTGGGCCGCTACCTCGTTAAAGGAGCGAACACCAAGAGGTGGATTTGGCCGCTACCTTGTTAAAAAAGCGAGCACCAGGATGGAGCAGTGGGCTGCTACCTCGTTAAAGGAGCGAGCACCAGGATGGTACAGTGGGTCGTTACCTCCAAGGAGGAGCAGGCACCAGGAATGTTAAAGAAGGGAGTTGATTGAATTAAACTCGAGCATAGAGTTTCAGCCGTTTATTCCCCGCTGGGTAAAGTGGGGTAGAATTCCTTGACTCGATCGACAAATCTCAAACATTTAAGTGCAGTTTCCGTTAAAGAATGGCACATTACTCATTGAAACATGAAAAGGATTAAACAATACTAAATTAATTAAAGTATGTACAGAAAATATGATGCTATGAATTACAAACACATGTTAGGAAAAATAATAACGAGAAAAATGTTTATTTACACTAATGCAGTCTGCCACCTATTAGTGGTAATTTAGGATCACTTTATATTTGCTAGGCTGTGCGTCATAGATGAATATATGAGACTGTCGTTCTTTGCAACTTATGTGGTTGCGCTGAACTATAGTAAAGAACAGAAGTTGTGCATGTGAGCACAAAATGGACGTGTAAAATAAAGAATGCACTGTGAGATTAAATATTATAGGAAATTATTTACACTGTTCACTATTTAGAAATTATACGTAGAAATATAAATTATATACACACAGATTAGACTATTTACACATGTCCTGGATGGCTCCTGTGGCCTCGGAATTTGTGTGCATGGCCACAGAGATGTCGGGAAGGCTATACGATGTTACGGGCGACACAAAATTGTAGAAGACGAGGTCAATAAGAGCTTAGAGGGAAACACCAGACGGCGTCAGCTTAACGGTCACAAAAATAACTAGATTTATGGTAGAATTTTGCAGTCTTGAGTCCTAAAGGGAGTTGGGGTGGGTAGGGCATTGACAGGCAATAGCTGCATCTGGAGTGTAGTGATCTTGCCAAAGATGCACTGGATCTATGTGACCCACAAGTGTGAATTATCTGAACTGGAATGAGATAAACACAAAAGAGTGATGTTTGACATACATGAGGCATTTGCAGCATGTTCTGTTACTGCTGAAAAGCACTGATGGTCACTGAGGCCTGTTTTCGGCCGACTCCTTGTGCAAAGCTACGACTACTGACAACCACTGAGTTTACTGGAGCTCTGGAGGACATGTAGTACCAGTAAAAACAGATTTTGGCACGAGCTTCACTTCCTCTCTCCTTCAATAAACCTTTAATATTATTAAGAAATTCAGTTCATGGTGCTGTATTTACTTGAGGATGGATAAATAACATTAAAAATTAATTTAATGTTTAAACATTTTCTTTCTTTGCCAAATGTCCAAAATTATTTAAAAACTAATAATAATAATGGATTTTGGCTGCTGGACGTCAATTGCTTGAAAACTTAAAATTTGGTGTGGTGAATATTACTGCTCATAGAGAATTATAAATAATTTTCAGGAACCATGCATGGATTCGTGAATAAAATGTGTGTCTCTGTGGCACAAGACACGTATAATGTTGGTTTTTAAACCCAAAATATTTTACACACTTTAATGATGTTTGTGACCATAGTTCAGTAGTTCATATTTTATTTCACAAATATTTGCAGCACATTTTAAGGAACGAAAAAGCATTGATGCAAGCACTTATAATAGAAGGTTAGGTTGTAGCAGAAGATTATGTATAAATACATCACTACCAGTTTTTCCAAATCTAGTAAACCACTGAAGAATACTAAATATTTACAGAGTACTGATATGATTCCATTATTGTTGACTGATACTGATGGACCCACAGTGATCTCAATGCTTTTCAGCAGAATGTGAATGCACCGATGGTTTTTGTTACTGTTGACTGTTTAGTTTCTTAAGTGAAACAGTCATTGCGAAAATATTCAGCTTTAATACCATACATACGTTGTTTTTGAAGCTGCTGCATGAAGTTGTACATGCATCCGTACAGTGCAAACGATAGCAGGGTGACATTGGCATAACTGCCGCTGAGTGTAAAGGATTGAGTTGCAGGCAACATTTACATTACACATGCTTAGGTTGATTACTGATACGTATTATATTTAAGCCTATATTATGGAGCACATAGTGACTTTGTGAACATGTCACAAAAAAAAAATTGGTACGTTTTGTTTATTCAGTCGACATTGGTACATCAATGCTCACACCTTCACTTTGCAGCACACGAAACCATTGAAAGACAGCCACATCACGATCTATCGCCACTTTTATTTAAGGGTGCCACTTACCATGCGCTTCAAAATCATTAGTGTGTTTTCTTAAATACAATTTTTTAGAAAAAGTGCTATATATGTACTTATTTTTACCAATGTACGTAAAGAAAAGATAGTTTGGACAGTGACAGAATGTCATCGTTAAGACACCATGTTCATTATAAACACTGTTTCGTAGCCCTTGAACATAGTTAAAAACTGCCTCTTCAGACTGCTGTACTTAAAAATGTACTAACTGGATGTATATGAAACTCTGATAGAAAAGTGCACTGAACTTTGCCACATACTTTCTACCAATAAAATTATATAGGCACTGCTGAAACATCATCGCTTCTGAGACTCTAATTAGCTAGGAAGTAGCGCCCTTCAATGCATTGTTTTTCTGTTTTGTTTCTTTGTTTGCATTACAGTCACAATAAAATTTACACTTTTAACAGCAGTGCAGCATCAATTTCACTTAGTATGATAACTTTCTCTTACATAGAAAGAACTTTTTCCACCATTTACTGCAACTTGACTCATGGTTGCCACCAACAGAAAGTTTATGTTTGGTAAACATTATCTGTACATAGTCGCAAACTTCACCGCTAGCTCATTTCAAGTAGGATTAACCGAGATGAACACACTGCTATCCCACAACCCTCGTCAACTATTAGCGTCAAGAGTTATCTCTGCATGAGGCATGTAGACTGAGGTAGAACAACACTGGTGCTGACAATTGGAATTTTATCTGTCGTAGGGCACCGTGTTTCTTTTTTTGCTTCTCAGAATAAATTCGGATGACAGAATTACGGATACAGGATGCTCCACTGTCATGTAATTTTCATACTAATTTAACATGAAGACATTTTCACTTAAATGCAGTAATCATCGATAAAGATATGTTTATAATAATAACGAAAACACAATGGAACAAGCGGACTGTTGAAATGTGTTGTCGCTGTTTTGAATTTTGTAACTTTCTTTCGTATAAATAATCAAAGCAGTTTATATTTACAAAATGCATTATAATATAGGACTACATGGAAAATTTAGCTTGCATTGTATTTGACAGTTGTAAGAATACCGTCTTATGTCATGAAGTTATAACCATACAGTCCTTTGATAAATTATGCTACTGAAGTATTGTTGCATACAAAATGTGAAACAACGGAGCCAACTGCACGGATGTGTACAAAAAGGATTAAGTTATCATATGTAACTATAATTTGGTGAATGAGCATCACATTGTATGAAAAAAACAATCCACTTCTCTATGAATTGTTTTTCAGTTTTCACGTAAGTGCCCCGAAGTGCAACAGTGCTACAATTTTTGGGAGATTCTGCAAGGGCCTGCCCATCCGTGAAATATTGTCCAATCATGGGTGCCTTGAACCTGTGAAGCCTCTGCAAATGGTTGGCGTCATTGTGAGGTTGGGCGTGGAATGTGCCATTCTGTGCATGCGTATTGTGAAGTAACTGGGCTCACCAGCCATGTGTTTTCTTCTTTTTCTTTTCCATCTTAAGTGTTGTCTATGTGACCCAGAGTTAGTCTAAGACCGACCATAATGCCAGCCCACGCCTAAGAGCCCCCAACTCACTAAGGCAGCTACCAATTATATATATATTTTTTGACCTTATAAAATCATGTGCAATTGTGAAGTGAAGCCCCACATTTCATAAGTTGCTCGATCAGAGCGGTGAGCCTGCCCGGCTTGCAGAGTGCAAGTGCATCGTTTGTTCGGCGAAGTCCCATCATTTGATTTTGAATAAATTTAATTTGTTAATTAATTGCAATAATCTTTGCTAACATCAAGATGATCTGTGGATGAACTTTAGTCCTACGAGGCTACTGAATGCAATCCTGAAGAAGGAAGCCATATTTTAATTTAAACTTTTGTAACTAATTAATTGTTTATTTTGCGGTGGGCTACCTAGGGCTAGTGTTAGCTGAAACTCAATAATTGATAATTTTAATTATTTAAATCAAGTCAATTTTGTCGTAGAGACTCCTGACTAGTCTCATTTTATTCAGCTTTAAATTTCAGGAACTTTATCTAAGTAAATTTTTGTTGTAATATGTGAGCCAAAAGGCGTATTTAATATTCTCACTTTTCATGTCAGTTTGGGCTTGTGGATTGCAAAAGGCATGTGACAGGCTGGCGCCTGTACGTCATGAGGTTTCCGGCGATGGCCGCAAATGTATTACTCCGCCAACCGCGCCTTTTATTGTTTCTTCAATTTTTGACTACCCTGTAAAAATTAACGTAAAGTGAGAATTTATGTATCAAGTATTAAGCGCCAGGAGTCATAGGATTTAAATTGAGGGTTCTACGTAACCCGAGTCATTAGTTACAATTAAAAAGAGTTCTGGAGGGACGTGTGCGCTGGGTTGGAGGCTATGGCACCCTTGGTCCGCCGCGCATGCTCTGGACTCACCCCAGTCTTTCTTGACCTGCTGCACGATGAAGACGTGTCGGGATCGCGGTCGTAAGTTTGCCGACCCACCCACGTGGTTGAGTAGTACACGCGGTGGATAACTAGCTTCTTTGAGATGCCATAGTTAAATTTTCTGTCTGTTTTACCTTTATCGACGTTAGCCACTAATTAATTGCAGTAGATTCATTTTTAAATGACTTAATATTTTTTCTTTATGCGAATTAAGAAGGCGTTTGGGCGTGATGTGTGCGGGCACGATGGAACTCTTTCAGTAACAAGTAACTCTAAAAATGGTCTAGCTGCAGCAACCCATTTATAGGAGTAGCCCACCGTTGGAGAATTTTTTGTTTAGTGATTCTGTAATGTCTGAATAATTTCTGCACTGTAAAATGTCATCCTCCTAAAATTAAACTCTTTTATTTAAAGACATGCTTGCACGTCTTCGAACCTACTAGTGAACCCTGAGAAGAGAGATCTCACTCTACTGCACGTGATGCCATGGTAAGATGTGTAGAGACTGTGTAACTTTTGAGGTAAAGTGGGGGCGAGTACCACCACATAATTGGCACCAGAACGTGGGACTTCGAGGAAAAGAGAAGTATCGTCGAAAGGTGCGTAAGTGAAGAGGGAGCGTCGCAGCACGTGAGCACGTGGTCGACCAACGCACCGCAGATCCAGGACCCAGCTCGCGGCCAATGGGCCGTCACCGGCCGCCAGACGCCGCCAGAACAGCACCGGTGACCTTGCCGCGTGGCCAGGAAGCCGCACTGAGATGAGATGAGCAGTTGCTGTGAAGCCAACCGGCCAATGCAATTCCGCCTACCTAAGGATGCGGTAGTGTGTGAACGACCAGTGTGAGGTAAGCCGGGCAGGTGACCGGGCAACAACAGGGCTGTTTGCGGTGTTTTTGTCCCCTAAATTTTGCTCGTGTGATGTTGCTACAAGAGGTAGTGTGATGAGCGTCGCGAGAGTTTTTTTTTTTTTTTTTTTGCTGTGTTTGCAAGCGTAGTATTTTCTCTAATTTTGTTGTGCAAATGAGCCTTATGCATTTTCCGTGCACGTGTTACTTTGAGTCATGGCACGTGCAGACCACGTGTTTCCTTTTTTCGCCTAAGATGTATTATGCGCATTAAAGTCGCCTCAATGTAATGTTTCCCTTTGCATATTGCTTGTAGTAAGTCGTATGATAGCGACGTATTTTCTTGGATATTATTGTGTTGATTTCCGTCAGTCATGGATGACCAGGGCGAAAATGACCGCGTAATTAGAGAGGAGGTTGTTTCGTCTGAGATCGGAATCGAGGCATCAGGTAATAACGAGCCGACGAGCACAATGTCCTTAAATGATGTTCTGTACAGTCCCGAAGGACTTAATGAAAGTATGGAGCTGGCCAGTATGTCGCAGGTGACGCCAGGAACATTGGGAATTCAGGCAATTTTGCGCATAATTCGTGCTGAAATGCAGGAGATGCGACATGAAATGCAGGAACTCAACCGCGGGGCGCGTGAGGAAAGTAGGCAAATAGCCGCCGAGATTAGGGAAGAGATGAGGCGAGACCGAGAGGAATTCTGGAAAAAGGTAGATGAGGATTCAGTGCGGAAGGAGAAACTACGCAGGGAGGAAATGGATGCATTTAGGCGTAGCATGGAATCAATAGGACTGAGACAAAGCAGTATAGAAGGGCAAGTAGACAGTCTCTCCCTTGAGGTAGTCGGTCAGAAGGGGCAGCTAGAAAGCCTTGATGAGCGAATTGTTACGCTAGAGGGTAGTGTGACTAAGTGTAATAGCGAGATATTACGTCACGCGCGAAAAATCAGCAACCTCAGGTCAGAAACGCAGCAGGTGAGGCAGGAGAATAGTAAACGCCTGCTGGAAGTGTGCGCTACCCTTAAGGGAATTTTGAGTCTAGTCTAGCAAGCATAGAAGCTCGAATAGGTACACATGAAAGGCAAATCAGTGACCTGCAGAAACACAGAAACTTAGCTGTCGGTGGAGAGAATGTAGGAGCATAAGTTCATCATCTAGGGCAGAGAGCGCAACATCCCTAGGTTCGGTGGCGAAAAGGGCGAACATCCTAACAAACACCTAAATTCACTAAAAGTGTTTTTTGAGATCTACGAGTGTAGCGAATCGGAGCGATGCATTGTTGATAGGAAGTCTGTTGTCGGCAAATGCGAGAATTGGCTGAAATTACGAGAAGGAAACATAGCATGCTTTAGTGATTTTGAGCGTGAATTCCTGCAGGAATACTGGGCTGCGCGTATACAGAGCAGTGACCGTGCGGAACTGTACCGGGGTGAATGTCGCGTAGGTCAGTTGGAGGCGCACCTTAGCCGCGTTGTCGAGGGGTCGAAATATTACGATTACCCCCTGAGTGAGGCAGACGTAATCATGCTTGTGTACTCGCAAACACCCTTGAACACGCAAAGGATGTCAGTCGGGAAGGAGATAGGCACGGTAGAACAGCTACGTAAGATATTGCAGGAGATGGACCGCATCGGGGAGGTGCGAGACTCAGGTATGCCAGAGTACGGTGTGCACGCGGCTAGGCCAGCAGACAACATGCGTAACCAAAACAACGGGCGTTTTATCCGCATCATGACAGAGGGCAAGGCTACGTGGATAGCGGCACATATCGCAGGCATGATGACTATGTAGGTAGGAGTGCACAACATGTAGATCCTGGGGGGTCGCCGCACCACACCTCGGTAGGGAATAATGTAGGGCGTTTTGGCAACGCTGGCCCACAGAGAGATGCGCAGGGCGAAAGTACCAACACACGCGATATGTAGGTGGATGTTTGTGTGCATAGAGTGCACTTAAGGTAGGGTCATATCATTGCAACAGATCATTGATGACTGACCTTGGTGTTTTAATGAGTACTGTTTTAGTTTTTGAGGTGTTTTTGTACTTGGGTAATGTTTCATTGTAATTTGTAAGTTTTGAATGTTTTTGAGTCACTGTTTGAAGACTAGTTTTACTCAGTTATGCCCCAGTTAGCCGTCGTTTGTACGTGCCATGAGCTGCGAGGTTGAGTTGTAATGTAAAAGATGTAATGTTAAACGTTATTTAAGTATGTTTTTATGTAAATTTTGTGCTATGACAATCGCTCCACGCTCAAATCATAGCCTTAGTAATTTGGATTGGCAACGTGGAGAGTACCAGGGAGCTGGTAATTTGTTATTGTTATCTTTCCAGTTGTTTGAGTGCCAGGAGTTTGTTGACGGCAAGTTACATGAAGATTTTCATAGGGTTCGTTCCCTGGTATTTATTCCAGATGGACAGGCCCATACAGGACGAGGTGCAGCAGTCCACAAGTGGTCTGGCACTGGTCGGCGTGTTATTGAGTTTTGAGCCAGTTGTGAGGTTGAGTAAAATTTGTTAAGCTTTGTTTTAAGCAAATTTTCCTGGGGGGTTGTGGAGTAACTGGCCTCACCAGCCATGTGTTTTCTTCTTTTTCTTTTCCATCTTAAGTGTTGTCTATGTGACCCCAGAGTTAGTCTAACACCGACCATAATGCCAGCCCACGCCTACTCACTAAGGCAGCTACCACTTATATATATATTTTTGACCCTATAAAATCGTGTGCAATTGTGAAGTGAAGCCCCACATTTCATAAGTTGCTCGGTCAGAGTGGTGAGCCTGCCCGGCTTGCAGAGTGCAAGTGCATCGTTTGTTCGCTGAAGTCCCATCATTTGAATTTGAATAAATTTAATTGGTTAATTAATTGTAATAATCTTTGCTAACATCAAGATCTGTGGATGAACTTTAGTCCTAAGAGGCTACTGAATGCAATCCTGAAGAAGGAAGCCATATTTTAATGTAAAACTTTTGTAACTAATTAATTGTATTTATTGCGGTGGGCTACCTAGGGCAGGGCAGGACAACCTTATGGGATTTACTGTTGCGCTTTTTGAAGAGGTCGAGCACGTAGTTCCGTCCCTATACGCTTTGGAGCGCTAGTGGAGGACGATCCAAGCACCGCCAAGCGGCTGCGGCCATAACTTGTTCAGGCTTTGTACCAACCCCTCTCCCTTCCCTCTTCCTGGCAAAAACTGTTTGGTTTGGTCAGTCTGCCATTCAGGTAGAGACCAGAGTGAGAGGGAAAGAGAGAAAAAGGGATGATTTTGTGGGTGGGGGACCAGCATTGCTCGGTGAGCAGAGTCTTCACCGAGGAGACTGGACGTGGCTAGACTGTGTGTGCTGAAGGGCTGTCTAATGCCGCGCCAAGTCCCAAATTATTTATCATATGTTGTTTAATTTCGTCAACACCAATAATTTAAAATAAGTTATTTTCTTTGTCATTAGGTCATATAATATGTTTACTAATTTAGATCCACTCAACAATTTAAACACAAACTAATTATTTAAAAATATCCCCTTTCCAACAAGGAAAGAAGAAGAATCTTCCCAATCTATTTATAAATGATAGAATTCTGAGGTAACAAGCAACCGAATTGAGAACCTCCTACTGTTTTTCTAAGTTGATTAAAAATATGCTGAATATTGAGGTTCAATAAAATTTATCGCACCCCTTACCAGATATGAAATGTCAGTTACTGACCGTACAAAAAAAGTATAGAAATGCTAAAACCACTACAAACTCTTCACAGTAAAGCGAGCACTTAGGACAAATATGTTCAGAATATTCACTGTGTTAGCCTATCGTGGTGACCTCATGCCTTAACCTCTGATTTATGTGAAATCTATACACACTGCTTGTTACCTGAAGTGCTGTGTTTGTATTAACAAATTAAAGAAATATACTAATTACCTGAAAAAGGAAACGTAATCACGGTTTTAAAAATTACTTACTTTACCATGAAGATCCTGTAGGGCCACGATTTTGTCGCGAAAAGATTTTTGCCCCACTTTGTTTCAGTGTCTCGCGTGCACATCGGCAGTTCTGTTTCAAGGTTATTGGCAGCGTGTCTATGTTCAGAAACGTTTCTCATTTGACTACACCAATCAGAATTTAAGATTATTGTGAGTCTGTACGTCTGTAATTTGCCAAGGCCAGTGAGAGTAAAATCATCCAATAACAGACGATGTAGCAGAGCTGCAGGTGTGCACATGACGCATCAAAACCAAATGTTGCAAAAATCTTTTCGCCATAAAACCGTGGCTCTACCTATAGAAGTAAAAATCATATGGCGAGTTGCAACCTAGAACATGTTAACACCGCCAAGCTAGTGCTTTCGTTGTGAGTCTGTCAGCTCTGAATAGGAACGTGAAATGAAATATTATGTTGCCTATAGGTAAAATAAACATTTTTAAAAGGCTAGTGGAACAAATTTGCGATAGCAGTTTTCACCGCTGCCTTTCTTCCTACCAACCTACAAAGGTGAGATGACATAAGTGTGGAGCAGCGACAAAATGTAAACAGTGAACGAGAAACCCCCAATTTCAACACGGTCCGCACCTAAGAATCTGGGACGGGTAAACCTTC
>PNEQ01064928.1:0-14747 GCA_003012365.1 Medauroidea extradentata
TAGTACTGCATTACATTCGTTTGTTCTTCAAATTATTTCGGAATTTCAAACTGTACATAGTGTATGTACGTATATGTAAGTACCAGAAGCCTCTATGTAGGTTTAAAAAAACTCAAAACCTGTTCTTGGTTTAACCGAAAAAATGGTTATCCGAAATGGCTTCCCCCCCTTTAGTTCGGTTAATCGGGGTTATACTGTACATGCAGATAGTATGTGCGTTGACATGCCACCAACACAGCTGTAACATTTATAGGGATCATCACTCATTGCAATAATGAAAATTCCCTGATATTTTACAAATATTGTTTGACAGAAAACTAAAATATTCCCCTATTTTTAAACATGAAAACAACTAGCCTATTTATACATTTTTTTATATTATCAATTAAATATAGGGGCTGTGGTGGCCGAATGGCCAGACCATCCCCCTTATACTTAGGTGATTCGGGTTCGATTCTCTGCGGAGTCAGTCCCCTATTTTTATGCATCTGAGAATTGTGCTGGACAATGTCATTGGGTTTCCTCAGGGATCTCCCATTTCCACTGCTCTTTTATTTCGGCACCACTCCATACTCACCTCACAGCACACCTCACCAGTGCTGAATGCCTTCATGTTAAGTGGTTACCAAAATCTCTCACATTCAAATAAGTAACTTATAATGATTTCAAGTTTTTTCTAACATTTCTGCGCTATCCAGCTTATGAAATATACAAAAATTGAGCAGAAAAAACAATGCACCATACAATGAAGAGTTATCACTTCTACATAAGTGTACCAATTTTTTTGAATAAAAAACACAACAGTGCTCTCAAAACTAGGCAACAATATTTCCCCGCCTATGACTTTTGTGGAAGCATAAACTATTCCCTGAAATGTCACAGATAGACCAAAAATTCCTTGAAATTTTCCTTACACTTCCAGCTGACCACAATTTCCCAGAAAATCCCAGATTTTCCAGGCATGTGGCCACCCTGTTTATGATTCTATGGACGAAAATCTCATACCACAACCTACATATAGGTCATGCAGGATAAAGTGAGCACTAAAAATTTTACCTTTAAAAAATATCCACATTAACTTTAGTTGCCTTTCTGATTGTTTGGTTGGCAGCAAAATTGCGCAATATAGTTTCCCATATTTCCCTATTTAAATACAACCATATTAAAACAAAAGCAACAGAAATTGACGAAATTGTATTTTATAAAGGCCTAAGCAATAAACTTTTTTTTTATCAGACTGTATAAATTTCCACTGACTGCACAATTTATCTTACATGCAATAGCTAACATCAAATGACGTGTCCAGAGAGGTTAGACATTTCCCATGTAAGACGCTGTACGCCTATGTGCGGAAAGACACAAATTGGCTGAAAATAGAACGTTTGCATGGCTCTTTCGAGTAGGCCTACTGATTTTATCCCAAACCGCCTATCCTGGCGCTTTAACTGTGGGCTCAGCGCATTCTAACAAAATTGGTCACAAACTGACCTATGTTAAGGTTAAGTTCAAGCCGACCCAGAGCAGGCTGAGCAGTGATCTCCTGGAGCCAACCAAGTCAGTCAGACTAGCTCACTTAACTCACCATAATCTTACGAAAAACCTACCTACAGACATGCATGAGGTAACATCTAGGTGCTTCCAGCAGATGTCTTATCAGGGTAGCGAGTTGGACACACAGGGCAGTCCTCATTCTGAATATGGTTCTCCCATCCAACTAGGCTACAAGACGCCTGCTGGTCGACCACACTCTGAGACTTGACTGAGCCAACAGTCATAACTGATGAAGCCGTCCCCAAATAACCATGGTGAGGTCTCATATGTCCCGGTTGTGGCACACTTGAAGTCTGGAACAAATGTCTAGGATAAGTCCTGCTGTCTGAAGAAGAATCGCACTCGTGTTTACATCAACAAAAGTTTTTTTCTTCTAAGAATGAGATTAAATACAGCTCGATTCATGTCCACACTGGCCACTGCTTTCCCTTCACACTACAGTATGCTAATTGGTATCTGTCAGTGTGAGGCTTGTTCAAGGCACCGTCTTAAACCACAGACTTTGTTAAATAAAACTGTATCCTGGCAAAGAAACTTTCATGGTACTGTACAACTACCCAAAATTTTAAATCTTAACTACCTTTCTAAAGTTATGTTTACCATGCAACACATCTGCACCAAATAAAAAATGGTTAGGTGGGAGTGGGTGGGTGGACAGTTTATACTATAAAATTGTAGGCTTACAGACTATTACTATTTGAGGAGGCTAATTTTACTTTTTGGTGCAGACAGAAAGTTAGCTGAGATGTTACATTCTTACAGTACATAAACGGTGATTAAGAGTTTATTGAGATGTTAAGTAACCCAGATTTCGTTCAAAATGTTTCCAGTGAGATTTATAAAGGAAGGTGTTTCCAGTGAGATTTATAAGGGAAGGAACTAGAAGATCGGAGTCTTAGATACAGGAAAGTTAAGTTGTCATGATCCATATTCAGGCCCAGTAGAAATTATTATTTTTTTTTATTGAAGTGATCTTGAAAACAGATATTAAGGGATATAATAGACCTCCGCCATAAAGATACCGATGTTAAATCTAACCTAGGCTACAGTTCTTAAATACAGTAATTAATGTTGTACAGGTATGATAGAAAAATATAATAAAAACCATACACTTAAAACAAGGGAAGGAATTCGGTGCAACCCTCCACTGAAGAGCATGACTTGTAGGCCTATATTACAACAGAAGAAACTAACTGTAAATTATAGCCTACATTTTACTTACTTGCTGGTTATTGTTGCCATTTAGGAACCAATAAATGATTATATTGCACATGCACAAATAACATCTGCAACTTAACCTCAAAGTAGATTTTGGCCCAAAGGCAATACAAGAGATTAGACCTGTAATCGTAACTGGACATAACAATAAAAAGACCTTCGAAACTGATATTGAAAACGATACTTTAACCATAACCATGCTTAGAGGCAAACAAAAATGTATTTATTTTTATAATTCTGTTTACACATCTATATGACAAATAATGAACACAGACTGCCACTGCCCACTGCAATTGGTACCACTGCATTTTACGTTTGCAGCGCTTTCTGTTACGTACATTTAGTACTATGTATTTCTAAAATTTGTACAATTATTTCCTCTTTAATAAGCAATAATAAAGTATATACGAATTTTTTGTGCATTTTACATACAGAATTTTAAAGACGAAAATTAAGTTCATTATAAAATAATAACATAACGATAAAATATACAAACAAAGCCTGTTTTTTTTAATATTTTATTTATTTAATAGCTGATAATTTTTGTATTATATTTTAACTATATATACTACAACTCTATTAACAAGTTCTAACGGAGGTCCGGAGTCCCAGACGGCAATCCTCAGTTATAAGCTCTATGGTACCGAAACAATTTGCTATGCATCTACGTTTCCTGACGGGGCGACTTTGACTTCCGTTTTGCTCCTCACCAATCTGTTGGAAATAATATTATACGACTGCGCAGTTCGCATTTTAAACTATCTCTAAGGACGACAACTTTTTGTTTACTAGCTCTAGCCTTGAAATGATAAAGAAATTACTTCTTTTTCCTAGACATAAATTGCAGGGACAACGTCAAGTACAGCGACAGTACAAATTAACTGAAGTATAGACACTTGCTCGGTTAAATCCGTTGAGAAAATCCGTATTAGAAATATCTTTCTACAGTATGCCGTAATAATAGAGGACATTGCAGTTTTTAAACATGTTATGTTCATACATAGCTCCATGTAAGGTTACAAAAAGAAATCACAAAACCCTTCTTGGTTATTCCATACTTCAGGTATTAATTTGCGAGAACTTTACCGTATCATAAACACCAAAAATTACAACTGTATACTACAAACTATTAAATCGCTTTAAAAATTAAACTTAAGATGTTACCATACAATATAATATGCTCTTTAACAATGATATGATAAATGCACAATACAATCAACACTGTAAAATATTAACAAATATGTCATTATTATTATTTTTAATAAAAATTTTAAAGTAGTGGATTAATTAAACTCCTATTTTCTTACAATAGTGGATAGTATTCAAATTAAAATTACATCAATTAACTATACTATAACACTGTTTACGTCAACTTTGCCTATCAATTGTCTGCAATTTAATGTTTGCTATACAGCAAGGGCGTTGGCAAGGGGGGCGCTGAAGACGCTACAGCACCCCCCCCCTCCTACATAAATCAACAGATTTTGTTTATTAGGAGTTATCATATGAAAAGTGTTCACAAAAGCGATCACAAAATGTTCGAAGCTCACGTCGTGATTTCCTACTGAGCTGCCTAGGTAATAGCACAATTTAACAGTTATTGTATAATTTATTTCGTATGTATGCAACATAAACATATATGTATTACTATAAATTCTCCAATAATCACGCATTAAGTTAAGATTAAGGAAAAGGTTCAGCCCCCTCCTCTATAAAATCTTGCGTATGTCACTGTATGTGGCTAACTTACATATATTTACGGATTTATGAATGTGTATTGTTTTATATAACGGCAGATATCGGTAGGCAGTAGCCACGAACCTTGATTAGCACTTTTTAGTGTGTAAAACGCTTAATTAGCAACATTTTTCACCTTCAAAACCCTAATTTTTCCGGGGGAGGACCCCCGGCCCCCTGCTTTAGTAGTAGGGTCGAGTATTTCAAGACCTCTGATGTTCCAAGGTTCAGCCCCCTTCGCCCTTCCCCTCCCAAAAAAATCTTGTGGGCGTCCCTGCTATACAGTAGTTCAGCAGATGAAAATATGTAAAATAGTTTAAAATTATTTGTAATTTCCTTTCGAAGTTATCTTCTAATTTTGATGGCATTATAAAGAAACTGTATCTGTGCCGATGTTTGTATTCCACTGAGTTTATATATATATATACACACACACACACACACATAAAATGTATTTTTCCAAATTACTTGAAATTTGATATTTTAAAACAATTACCAAAAAAAAAAAACGTAACAAAATAATATTTTCTAACTTATAACTTGTAAATACAGTTTTTATGGACTACGCGTCCATTACGGGCGAATGCTGCCTCATTGCGGAAGAATCCACATTAAAAACAAAACACAAAACTCTAAGAAGAAAAGCTAGTAAGATGTAGTCAACAAATATAAAACAAACAGAATTGTTGAAAGGAATGTAGTCATATCCCAAATGACGACACAAGGACAAAAACAAATTCAAAACATCTTAGCCTAACTGCTTTATTGTCATATTATTTGTAAGTAATTTGCGACGCGCTGCTATTTTGAATAAAAATTACTATCGACTAATTAATTAAAGTTCTGTTATTCGGATGCGGTAATGCATAAGACGGTAGTTATTTTTCCCGGGTAGCACGTAGCTGCTGTCCTTTCCTGGCGAACCGTTATTGTACCAGCTTTGTCGGTATGACTCGGCCGGTATTCCTAAACACGAAGTACTACATAAGTGCTGCCATCTCAGGTTCCAGAAAAGCAACGTATCGTATTCCTAAACGTCCTAAGATGGTATCGGATAAGCCACGGCTAATTATTTGACGTCCCGCGTGAGTATATAAACAAACGAAGGCAACGTTGGGCAGTGCATTTTATAAATCAAGTAGCAGTGATTTTCAACAGTTACACTTTTTTTTTTACATTTAAAACGTAATATATATCATTCTAATTGTATTAAACTTGAAGACATCATAAATATAGTAATATACAAGGACGCTCAAAAGAAGGGGTGCAAGAGGGTTGAGCCGCCCTTCCCCCTAACAGATGTTCCACAATGTGATCAGTTTGATTTTTAATATAACGTATAGCAAGCTATTTGCAGTTTAATAAGTTTCGTAATCAACGCGGTTTCATGTGTCAAATTATGCCAGTGGCTACTTATTTATACACAGACTATATCCGTTCCTGTTGACATAAACATATATTATGAACTGCCCCCCCCCCTCCCCCGCTTTTTTTTACAATCTGTAAGAAGGGCGCCCTTGGAAATATATATATTGAACAGTACCTAACATAACTTTCGAAATGTAAGTATTACAAACAAAATGACAATCTCGTGTGCAGAGAAAAAAAAAAGTAAGTTAACTTTTTTTAAGTTGCTATATAGATGGACGTTTTTTGCGTGGGAGAGACCTTGAAACGCGGAAGCTTTAAGGTCGAGAAAGCACGCGCATCGTGCATGATCTTAGCCTGTAGGCGCAAGTAACTAACCGGCGTGCGGTCTTCTCGCCAACAACACACCTATACGAGACGTACATGTGATTTTGACAATAAAGATGAGTTGTACACGTCTGTACCCTATAAAAGATTCTGCACCAAGATTTCAATGCTCAAAAAGCACCTAAATAAACACTCATTTTTGCCATTTTGGCCGTTTGACAATATGCTTTAATGATTACTGGTGAACTTGGAATTGGCATACACACGTGTAACGTTGTTTAAATAATATTCCTAAGCAAACATCACTTATGTGCGCTGAGCAGTTTTCGAATAATTTAGCTTTGCACACCTCTCGGCACCCTGAGCAGACAGCCACCTTAGGATCCCAACGGCTTTTCTTTTCTTTTTATTTTCTTTAAGAGGGCGTGGTACATAACTCAACGCTAAAAACATTAATCTATAACTGTAGGTTTCTTGAAGCCAATTTGCGAAAATTAAACAATAGCAATCCTAGACAACAGTTTTAACCAACGTTTTAAACAAAATTGTTTCCAGTGTTACGAACTTCTGAGGCACAATCTCTGACGCCGGAACCTCGTACATTTAACTGCTGCGCAAGAGATCACGCGTAACGAATTAGTAATGCTGGAAAAATATTTACTCCTAAAGTTGGCAAATACCATTATCTAGGGTTGTCATTGAGTATTTTATCCATATTGGCTTCGAAAAAAGCGTAGAAATCAATTGATATTTTCAGCGTTGCACTCTTAAGCCTACTTCTCCGTTCGTGTGTTTCTCAATTTCTCCCTTACATAAAAAAAATTTTTTTTGAACGTACGGAGTGAATGTAATCAAACGTGGTACGATTAAAGTACCTAGTAGACTAAGTTGATTTGACATTTTTCTGCTTTGTTCGTAATTTCATGATGGTGGTAATTTAAAATGTTTTTATATGAGATACCTAAAAACTAATTTTTTGAACACACACGTTACATAAACAATATTTCCTAATTTTATCGAACTCTGTCCACAGTAATTTTTATATATGGTATTCATGCCATGTTCATATTCATAGAACGGTGACCATTAGGAGATTTTTGATCGCACGAGATATCGAAGATAATTTTTGTCTGAACTTCGTCGAACATAATGTAGTACTTACCGTAAGAGGAGTGGAGGACTTTGGGCACGTGTGATATTTGAGACACTCTGATGCCAATTTTATTCTCCACAATTGTCAACTCTAAGTAAATATTAGTTAAACGTTATGTAGATATTTATTACTTGGAAGTTATCGCAAGAATTCTTTTTATTTACAGCTACCATAAATGCGAAAAACAATTTTGTGTAACGTCCCAAAATCACCTCCGCTTACGGTAGTAAAGTTACTTGACTTTTTTGGTATTTGTTAACGTTTTTTATATTATCAAAAAGGTGGCCGTTTTTATATGTTTTCTTGATCACATGAGATATCTACGCTAGCCATGCATCTGAAATCCACCAAACTCGATACAGATGTAGTAATTCATACGGCGAATTGATATTAACGTCTTTTGTGACTATAAAATTCAGTTTTAAACACAAGATGATTCATGATAGATTGAATTAGTATCGCGAGGAGAAGTTTATGAAAAAGTATATAAGAAATTATTATTGTTTATTACTATTTGGACATTTTGCGTGTCCTCGAACAGCACAAGGCCACAGTAGAGATACGAGGGGAGGGGAGGGTGAAGTTGGCCAGGGCCTGTTTAAGGAATTATCACAGCATTCGCTTGAAGTGATTTCGGGAAACCCCGGAAAACCAAAACCATGATGGCTGGAGACGGGTATCAAAACCCGGTCCTCCCGAATGCGAGGCGAGTGTTTTACCACTGTTCCACAACGCTCGGTATGTGATTGCAATGTATCCATGAAATGAAGTATAGTTTAAAATTGACTTAAACAATCTTCTTTAAATAAAACGAACTGCTTGATATTTAATTGTCTTGACACTAACCAAAGCGTAATTTTGCTAATTATTTTAAGGAATTACATTTCGTGGTTATTTTCAGGTTAACATTACTACCACTATAATTAACTTCACGGAAAATTTTTAAAACATATTTTAGACATGTTAGATTAACACACTCTGGCCCGCACAATTAAAAAGGAAATTACGTATTTAATGTTATTTGACGATTACACGTTTATAATAACATACGTCCTCTAATTTCCAAGATTTCTTGTCATGAATACGTTATTTTTTCTATAATACCTGGGCTCTAAAAAAAATAGAAATTTTATTTTTAACCTTTGGTTTAATTAGTTCAAATTGTTGTAGACTCAGTATGTTAGAAGAAAGCATCACATGAACAAACAAAGACATAGTTTCGTGAGTTGTGAATCGGATCGGGGGGAAGGGGACGGATACATCATTTTCCTCAGCCTCCTTAAATTTTTGGGGTGGGATACAACATGTCGTTTTTACTCCCTTAAGGCTTCGCATTAGTCGCATAACTTGATTATTTTATTTTTCGCTTTAATGAAATTCTGAGAAAAAAATTTGAAATTTCTTATCATAGCGTGTGTTCTGTATCTTTCTCTGCAGTACAAGTATTACAGTTGAACTCTTAGCATGTATTAAGGCAGCCCAGAAAATTAAGAATATAAAAAAAATGCTGCGCTGTTTGCAGTCTAAATAATCGTTAAAAGTTCAACTGCGTTGCTTTAATTGTAGTGCAAGGTAAATGAAACTCACTCTAAAGTAACAAATTTCACAAATTTCTTCTCAGAATTTAAAGAAGTATAATAATTCAGCTGTTCGACTGATACGGATATTTAATAGATGCTACTGACAAGCACTTTACAGCTAACATTTTATAAGGTAATGTTTTTAATAATTTAAATTACTGTTTCCGTCTTTACACATATTTACTGATTAAAATTCCTACTATATCCTCATGACAACGGTGGAAACTTGTAGGACTTGCCCAACATGAAAAAAAAGTGCGGGGGGGGGGGGGAGAGAGGTGAGTTTAGAACCAAGTTCAGACGCTACTGAAATTACGTCAAATTCAAACAATACATTAGAACACTATCAAGAACAATAGAAAATAATACAAACTGAGTCCCTAATTACTTACGTTAATACTCCAGAAATGGAATATTAAAAACATTTGACCAATATGCTCAGCTGATTTGTCTATAGAGTTAGCTCAATTCACGTTCGGATGTTCTACCCGGACTAACCGGATGACTTACCGTAATTTACTTACGGTGTCAGTTTTATATATATATATATATATATATATATATATATATATATATATATATATATATATATATATATATATATATATGCCTACTTCTCCGTTCGTGTGTTTCTCAATTTCTCCCTTACATAAAAAAAAATTTTTGAACGTACGGAGCGAACGAAGACAAAGCTCTCTGAACTATTTGTGTGTTTGCAATTACACCCATGCTATAAATTAAGAGAATATCATTACCTACGACTTTTTCAAATGTCTAACATGCCCGATTTATTACGGCATCGTGTGGGGATCCTAAAAGTTTATGCAAGTCAATTACTTTTAAAATCCAGAATTTTGGGAGATGCCATACTTTAGAGAAAAAACACTGGTTCCGACATTGTACTATTATTTTTCTTTCTTAAGTATTGCCTCGCGAAGTTATTCGTGTTTGGTTTGTTATCAGCATGACGAACACAATACCATTTACACATGTTTCAGCTGCCTGGGACTTACCAATTTCGTTCACAACTGCTACGCTATGTACGCAGAATGCTACAAACAAACTGATCTGCTACTTTAACATTATTGCACTTGTTTACAGTGAATGTCCTCCATCGCCTGTACGCTGCACACATCACATGGATGTTCGCAGGTTTGCCTATGCTCTAGGCTTTGTATGTCTGCGCGAATATTCAAGTGTGTTTTGAGCATAAACTGTATGCCCTAGACAGTTGCAATTAAAGGACTTTTTTGTTACACAGGTTTCATTTCTCAATAAAACATCTTCAAATGTTCGATAACCCTGACGGTAAAATAGTTGTATGCAATTAGAGGGTGTCCACCATTTTTATTTTCACAATGTTAGAAGGTATCACGTTTTATTTGCTGTCCAAACAGCGTGAAGGAACCGTGAAAATATAGTTTTTTTTATGTCATTTAGTTTCCGATATTTTGGGGAAATACGGTTACAAATTTTTATATTTAAATTTTTTAGGCGTTAAATGCAAATTATAATTTCTGTTTGTCTGTGTTATTCAAACTCATCCTGTATAAATAAAATGTTATACTTTTTTCCCTAGGTAGTTCGTCAATGTGAGATACGCCGTTCTTCCAACAAACTCTTTGTCTCAACTGGTATAAACCGGGCTTTCGACCGCTGGTGGATAAAACGATGAATTTTCGAATGCGCGTTTAGTATACAGCCATACATTTTCCGGGATGTAGTTCTACAGACGTGTGTCTAGTCGCTCTGAGACTGTGCAGGACATTCGGCAACTATCGGAAATGGCTTCGCCTACTCGCGTGTTCGAGGCTAAGAAGTGACAGAGCTAAACAGCGACCTTGAAGATCGTCAAATGCCGCATCGCCACGAGATATGCGCGAAACTAGTATGCAATATTCCCGCCGATCCATTTGCGTGGTAGATAAATGTACGCTGAAAACATCAGTTGACTTCTACGCTTTTTTTCGAAGCCAGTGCGGATAAAATACTTAATGACAATCCTTGATAATGGTATTTGCCAACCTTATGAGTAAATATTTATCCGGAATTACTAATTCGTAGAGGCCGGATTATTTCGTGTATTGATTATAGGTCAGGTTGAACGTCAATAAGCATACTTCACTCCTATTTCTGTGATTTGACGAGAGCGGTTTTAACACACATTTGACGACTGCAAGCCAGTTATACGCGAGATCTCTTGCGCCGCAGTTAAAAGCACGTGGTTCCGGCGTCAGAGATTGTGCCTCATAAGTTCGTAGCACTGGAAATAATTTTGTTTAAAACGTTGGCTAAAACTATTGTCTAGGATTGCTATTGTTTAATTTTCGCAAATTGTCTTCAAGAAACCTTAAAGGCGTTGGACCCGTAAAAATTTAAAATTTTATATTTGTGCCAAACACTGCTCAACTTTTGCACATCAGATAACATGTCATTTTCCCAAATAAAAAAAAATTAGGCCCCATAGTTTTTGCATAATCACTCATCAAAGTCTCAAAATGGCCATTGCGGTGTAGCCAAAATCAAAAAAAGTTATTAACTAATAAATTCAAAATTACAGTAACTGATAGTCAGTGTATCAATGCATTATATGACTGTTTGACAAAAGTTAGATTTGAAAATTTCAGTAGTAGCCAAAAGTCAAATTTATGCAAAAATTTACTCATTTTCATTATTTTTTTAAAAATACAAAAAGTTATCGCTTTGTGTTCACAAAAGTGTCTTGAAGTAGCTCACATAATTAAGAATCAATATGAATTATCTTGTTTCTGCAAGTTAATTATTTTTTATTATTTTGGCTACACCGCAACTGCCATTTTGTGACTTTGATAGGTCATAATGCTAAAACTATGAGACCTAATTTTTTTTTATTTGGGGAAATGACATGTTATCTGATGTGTAAAAGTTGAACAGTGTTTGGCACAAATATAAAATTTTGAATATTTACTGGTCCAACGTCCTTAAGTTATAAATCAACACTTTTAGCGTAGTATTAGTACCACGTCCTCTTAAGAGGAGTCTTCGCCGGTGTCGAGTTCCAGCTTTGACGCGTGGGAACAGCGTAGCGATAAGAGCCAGTGTCCCACGCTTGACGAGAAGCATATCGCCTCTATTCGCAGAGCGCCAAACCGGCGTGCAAGGTTTTCCTTGTAGTCTTTTTTTTCCTACGGGACTTCAAGCGGTGACCACATTTTATTTTTGAATAATATGAAGTAAATACCAACGCATGCCTCTCGCTTTGCACTTTGCGAATTCAGGTAATATTTTCGGAGTTACAGCAGTAAAAATGTCCTGTTTTTTTTATTTTTATTTTTATTTTTTTTTTATATTTTTTTTTTTTTATTGAGAGTCCTGAAAATCAAGTTGCTAACAAGCGTGCTGAATGTTTGAAAACATAGAAGCATAGTTTCAAATGTGTCTTCTTTTCGTAGATAAACATAATACGAATAAGTTGAGCGGTTTCGCGTAAAAAATAATACGCGTGACATGCTGCAACGCCGTCCATGCGCCAGTCGAGGACTCCTCTTAAAGCAGTGACCATTTCACCAGCCACCGCCGTGAGCGGATGGTTTTTTTTTTATTCCGTTTCGGAAATTCAGCACGTTCCGTGTTTGTGTTGTTCTGGAAGTTTCTAGAGTTTAATAGAATATCTTGGTTGCGGATACTGGTTCTAGTTATTGAATTTAGTTTTCTAGCATTGATTCTCCTTGTTATTGGCCGTAAGAGAAAGCTGCAGGTCATTAACTGTCTATAAAATAACCGGGATAAACCTGCATCGTTTCTAGATGTTACCACTGTGAAAATTACAATATTACCGCTTGAAAGAACATCAGCGACGGATCTAGACTTTCCTTCGCCCACAGGGCAAGAATTGTGATCTGCCCCCCCCCCCTCCACCGCCTCCCGTTTTCCCATCAGTCCAACCAACCCAACAGTAATTAATGTATCTTGCACACGTTGTTTTTCGCTCGCGTAAATAACAGTATAACATTTTAGTAGAAATACATACAACCTGTACTTACTAGCTACCTTTAGCAGTGTTTGAAAGTGTGCATTCTAGTTATAAGTAGGGGCCGCGGTGGCCTAGTGGTCAGACCATTCGCCTCCCACCATGGCGATCTGGGTTCGATTCCCTGCCGGGTGGGAACCGTGCCGGACGATGCCGTTGGTCGGCGGGTTTTCTCGGGGATCTCCCGTTTCCCCCGCCCTTTCATTCCGGTGCTGCTCCATACTCATCTCATGTCGCCCCTCACCAGCGCTAAAGACCTCGATGTTAAGCGCTGACCAAAATCTCTCTCTCACTAATAATTACTGTATTTATAACATTATATGAAGTTCAAGGTTAGTAAAAATACAAAAATACAGTACTAGTAAAAGTCTAAATATTGGTAGATATTGTATCTTTTTTACACTCATTTACGTTTCATTCCCAAGCAAAAATTTTCGGCTCCACCAGCGGCCACTATTACCCGGCGCCCAGGGCAGTCTGCCCCCCCCCCCCCTTGTCAATGGTTTCCACCGACGAACGATGAAAGCCGTGACTGTATTGGCCTCACTCACAAAGGGGGTAACCCAGTTGAACGAGACGGGCCCTATCTGCAAGCTAGAAGGACGTGTCCCACATTCAAGGCAGAGCATATCGAAGGGACGGCGGGCGACGCCCATCAAGATAAACGTTCCTGACTGCAGGAAAAAAAAAATACCTCGCGAACTGTGTCGTTGGGACAAAGTCGATGGCCGATAGAAGGAAACGACAAGTCACGACGCGTCCTTCGAAGCTTCGAGGCCGCTTCCATGCATGCGTCTAGCCGTCAGTTTGCACCGTCCTAGGGCTGAGACATATGCGGAGTATCAGACGGGAACTACCCGAGTCAAATACAATTTTTCATTCTTTCTACAAGTTTAATATACGAAAGCACCTTTTTTTTTGCCAGCGTCCAGTTGCGTAGCTGTTCCAGACAGATAAAAAAAAAATAATCTGCTGATTTAGTTTTATTTTCAAGTTTTTGAGTTAGAAAGCAATTCCTATGATGTTTTTTTTTTTAATTTCCAACGAATCCAAAATTTTGAATCAGGTTAGTTTTGGAAATAAGTTTTTCATAGAGCCGCGATTTTGGGATGAAAAGATTTTTGCACCATTAGGTTTCAATGCCATATGTGCACATCTGTAGCTCTGTGTCATGGTCAATGATTAGTGTAGGGGGTCTACCCACAAACCACAGCATACGTGATTTGTCACAGTAACCTTGTTGAGGTTGGTACAGTCAAGTGATAGACGTCGCTGCCAATGACCACACATATGTAAGGCCCGGTAGTTTTCGCGAAAATATTTTTGCCCCACTTTGTTTCAGTATCTTACGTGCACACCTGCAGCTCAACTTCATGGCTATTGACAGAGTGTTTTTGTGCAGAGTCAGTATGCATTTGAATGTGCCAATCAGTACACGGATAACTGCCACACAACACGTCTGTGATTTGCGGCTTTAAGGGCGCGCTTCACCTCAGTTTTCAACGCCTTTTTTATTTTTATATTTGTACCAGATATTTTTTCCTAATTTTAGACATAAATTGTGATTAAATCTTCCTCTTAGGACATTTTTGTATCTCTTATAGTTTTTGACGTGACAACGTCTTATAATTCGATAGAGCCGACTGCACGCACGAAAAAACATGACTCATGCGGCGTTACCTCGCTCTGAGGCGTTCCATGTAAGGCTTGAAGTGCAAGCGAGAGCGCGGAACGAGCGACAAAGAAGTACAATCGGCCTTTGCGTTCGGCAGCGTTCGACATCCGTCTCTCTCCTACTTGAGTG
>PNEQ01064930.1:0-52729 GCA_003012365.1 Medauroidea extradentata
AATATAAATTTATTATTTCCTCCACAATATTAGCTAGAATGGTAGGGTAACGTTTCCTTCAAACTTCTTTACTTTGTGGCAATATAATTTAGAGTAATTCTTCTGTTCGTTTTTAAGAAATACTGCAAAAATTGTGAGGATTCAGCTTGAGACATCTTATCCAGAGTATTCGTGGGGTTAAAATTTTGCACTACTTTAAGAAAATTAATATCCTCAAAATTTAAATTTAAGCAGAGTTGTCCACAATTTCTGAAACTATTTCATGGTTTGGAATTTTTTTCTTGTCGTTACGGGAGGGCTGGGACTGCTTACCGTTGAAGTCTCCACCGTGAAGAAAAAAATTTCGAAAACTCTCCTGAGTTTCGAAATTATAAAAAGAATATTGGTATCAAGGGAAACGTAGTACTCCACGTCGTACAATTCTTCTCCCAGTTGGCCAGTAAGAGGTAATGCCAGGCTACGGTTCGCCCAACATATTTCCTGGAAGACGGAAACGAGAAGGCCTGGATATCTTCTACTCTTCAGTCGTAGAAAACATTTCCCCGCTGCTTTCCAACAGGAACAAATGCAGCGCCAGGGCTCGTAGATTCTCTTCAAAAGGAATTATAAGGCAAAAAAAATCGTCTCGAGGCATAATCTTACTCGAGAAAGTCTTAGTAGCCGGACCTCTGCGTAGATTTTCCTTCCATTTTCTTCCCTTCGACGTTCTATATTAAAAAAATTTTCTTTCTTGTTGATTCCAAAGTGAAGGCAAAAATTCTGCTTCAAGAAACGCAGTGAACATTGAAGTAATTCTTTCTACTAGCAAAAATCGATTAATGTGTGGTCTGCAAATGATCAGATTTTTAAATTAAATTACGTTTTTTTCCTAGTAAGAGCCTTTACAAAATTGTGCGATTATTAAAACATTTCCTGAAAATATACCATACATTTAACAAACATAACAATTTAAATTAACACTAGTTACAAATTAATATTACTACCATAGCACAATTACTTATTTAAATATTTATTATTACCTGAATGTCAAAGACATAATAAAATTCTAAGCAATAGCTGTGCATAGACATTATGTGTATGTTAATATATATATATATATATATATATATAGAGAGAGAGAGAGAGAGAGAGAGAGAGAGGGAGAGAGAGAGAGAGAGCTAGTATTCTATTCTGTACATCTTGCCGCATGGCCAACAAATAAAACATTTGTGTAATTTACTACAGCACTCGATATACCTGTATTTGGTGTCATTGTCTCAAATTTAAACCAACATATGTTGAAACTAACAGTTTTGGGTTTTGTTATTTCTGCGTGACATCATCCAATTACACACTAGTTTTAGTTAGGACCATAATTTTCTTTCAATGTAGCATTTAAGTGAATTGGCCTCCATGGCATAAAGGGTTTTAAAAAATAACAAACAATTGAATACTGAGCCAAAAAAATTAATTCAACATGTAACATCAATTATAAAAATCGAGCGCCAACGATTATTTTCAGTGTGTCTATACTGTGTCCCTACTGTACCTGACATCATGAGAACTGATAACGTGCACCTGACATGATAACCGCTTTCAGTCTCAGCTAACACCGTTGATTCCCTAGTAAACCGAGTTGAGTCACGTACTCTCGTCCACTTAATTCTATGTAAAGTCACTGACGAACGACATTTCTAACTGTAAGAGCTTTACGAGTGATTCTGGCTAAGCAAACAGACATTTGTCACACTGTGATACACAACACACTCTGAAATGAAATGAGTCAATAATCTCTGACTACTGATTTTACACAGTTTCCAGTTAACGAGAATTAAAACAAATAACGGTCAAGAAGTGAATAGTAAATAATTATATATAGAGTTGACCGAACGTTCACCAAACAGAATTGAATTTCAATTCATCACAAAAGGCGAGCAGTTGGTATTTGTGCATAGCTGTCATGTCATGTAATTTGCTATTTTCCCGCCAAATAAAGTGAAATTTCAAACACCACAAGGCAACAAAATTCAAATTTAGCGAGTGAGTGTGTGTATACGTGTGTGAGTGTGTGTGTGTGTGTATATATACGTGTGTGTATATATACGTGTGTGTATATACATATATATAAAACACCGGGTGTTCGTGATAGTACGTTACAAACTATGCAAAATGATTCCTTGCAATGAAGACAATATACTTATATAGAACGAAATTTCGCCTGGCGCAAATCGTAAGGGTTAAATTTGCGATTGAAACTTGAAACTAAAAAGTCAGCAATTGTTAAAATAACCTAAAAGTAGGGCGGAATATATAATACATTTTTGTGAATGGTTTAATAGTACCAAGATCTGCAATATGTGAAATAAACAGTTTCGAATACCTTTCAACTTCAGTAGATAATGGGTTTGTTCAAGACCATTTTTTGGCGTACAATTTTTTTAACATTGCATTTTTTAATGTTAATTGACACAATTAGAAGCTGGAGGCCCCAAATACCGTTTTCGAGAAAACAGACTTAGGAAAGTTTGAACGTCGTAGGTTGGCAACACACGATACAAGGATGTTTAAGTAACGCCGTCCCTTTATTTCACAAATTGTAGACCTTGCTGTTACTAACTCGCATACGGAAATTCATTATTTTAACAAGCGCGGTTTTCAACGTCAGTTATCAATAGCGAATTTGTCTCTTAAGATTTGCACCAACCGAAAACTTGCATTATTTAATTTTACCTAAATTTTTACAAGAAAATATCTGGTAAAGTTTGTCACATTCTTTCATGAACACCCTCATATAATATAGATGTGTGTGTGTATGAATATAATAATGTATTTATTTATATACACACGTGTGTGTATCTATTTTGAATTTGTTAATATATGTATTTATTTATTTATTCACTTATTTATTATTAAATTGTTGTATTTGCCTTGTTTATTTATTTATTGTAATATTAATGTTATGATAAAATAACGAATATATCTTACCGCGTTTGTGAAGCAGAAGTAAGGAGGTGCCAAAGAACTCGCTGACAAGCTCGATGAAAACAGCATCGCTTCTACGCAGAAAGCACTAAACTGATGTTTAGTGATTTGGATTTCTACAGGACCTAAATAGGCGACATTGTAGTTATATTTAAATGTTTTGTGGCCACACAATATCGCTTTTTCTGTGTAAACATTATTTCTAAACATTGATGTCATGTAACTGTATATTTGTTTTCTCGCCCCTCGCATACTACTGACTAGTGTATATACCTGCAATTACCACTCTAATAATTATATATGTAACTCAGAGTTGTATGTAATAATTGCTGAGAATCACTTCCATTAAAAAAACCCACTGCTGCTAAGAAAAGATCTAATATTTCAGACTATGTCGCTATATTTTTAGCATACGATACGCACATTAGAAATATTGTTGGCATGTATTTAAAAATTACTAAAGACAAATTTTTCCAGATTGTAGTATTTGGGGAAATACCTTTCGGATTCGAAAACCACTAAGATAGAAACATGCTTTAAACTTTAAACAATACTCCACTCAAACAAATAAAATTACATGGTGTCAGTTTAAAGTCTCGTGTGTAGGGAGACTTAATTATTGCGGGAAAATATGACTGATTGCTAGGTTTGAACATAAAAAGTCGATATTGTATGTTCATCTTTCGATATTGGCTTGTCCCCAGATGACGACCAATGATAACTCTGGTGGATAGCTACTGAATGTGTGTGATATGTATTTGCACAACTACATAACTATCCCTTAACCATACAAGGTGTAGGTCACTGCACTACTAGTATATAATAGTCGATTTGAGAACAATGGGTTCGGATACATGATCCCGGGAGCCACTGATGACGTCTCTGCCGCCATACTGGATGAAATCACGGCCACCATCCTGGATGATGTCATCATGACTTTGACCAAAAGGTCTAAATTTATAAAAATATCAATTATGGGCTCGTTGCATGCTCATCACATGACCATCACATGCTCATCACATAATACTCCTCCCCGATGAGTCAGCTTCGTGAGAGGGGAAGGTAGTTAATGATGACATCATGTCATGGTGACTCATCGGGAAGGAGTGTCATGTAATGAGCATGCGATGTGCACATCATGGTCAGTGATGGTCACATTATGGTTATACACGTGCAGTCTAGGAAAGAAATTAAACACTAAAAGGTTAGTGATGAAGAAGGGAGGGGAGAGGTGTTTGTCAGTGACTTAATGTATTACTATAAAATATGGTGAGGGTACTAAGGGAGCTCGTTCGGGTACATCTTGGTGGTAAATTTTTAATTACATTTCGTTTCATAATAGGTTTTCATGAAACATGAGCAGCGTATGGCTGGAATACAAATTCGTAATTTTTTTTGGAAAACTCAGAGAAGACGTCTATTTCATATTCGATATAATTTATTCTAAATCGATCGGGTAAAGCTAAGATAAGAGTCGAGCGTAGGTAACTGTCGTAGTTAGTATTTATGTTTAAATGTAGCTGTCCCTTTGCGGCTTCGCTAGCGTGTAGGCCTACTTTAGAAAAGAGTAACTAACTTTTAAGTACGTATGAATTGCTGGTGTTACTACATTCTCTGTATATCTTTAAAACAACAAATAGAAACAGCTCTAGCTATTCCACTTCGCTGAGCGTACTTTAATTGAAGAACATCTCTGTTTTTAATTTATCTTTATTTTTCTATAAAATAGCTGCCCGGCTGTGGCTTTGCCCGCGTGAAATTTTGTAATGTAAACAGTAACTCTGGATCAAATATGTGATGAAGGCACTTAACAGCTAGCGTACTCAATAACAGTGAACTATAAATTGTCTTAGCTTAGAGAAAAGAGCGCGCGCAATAGGCTCGTATGATGTCATAGTAATTCCCATCGCAAAGTCTTGCACGGGATACGAACCCGTAACCCCGGCCCTCCCACACCACAAATTCTATACAATATCTGAGTGAATGCTTAAACGCTGGACGTTATAATTCTTTCGTATGTACAGGCTACAGTCCAAAGATGTTTTATTAATGAGTAGGTTGGCAAAAAACGACTGATGAATTATTTCTCCATGATCACTCTCTTTTTTCGGGAGACTGTAACATTTTACTGCCTTTCACCTACTTAATTTTCGAATTTCATAAAATCCTGAATTTAATTTGCAGATATTTACATAAGCTGCATTCTTATAAAAATAATCTCGATATCTCAATTGATATAAGCGGAATAGATGATTATTTGAGAATACATATTATTTTTAACAGCTTTCTAGGACGAATTTTGAAAAATCCTGAAATTACTATTTTTATATTTACGTAAGATTTATTTTAAAGCTAAAATCATTTTAATATTTACACTGTGTTTAGGAGATAAGTGAGGTTTATTAAAAATATGTAATATTTTTAAGAGCTTTCAAGGATTAATTTCAAAAAATTCTAAAAATACTTTTATATATTTATTTAAGCATAATTTTAAAGAAAAAAACACCTCACTTTCTGAAATGGTTTAGGAGAAATCACGGAATAATTAAATACACATTTTACGGATTTTCACCCCCTTAATTTTCGAATTACGCAAAATGGAAAAATTCACAAATATGCATTTGTTTAGGCAATATTTTGAAGTTAAAAAAAATTATGATAGCTTTCCCGGTTAATGAGATATCAGGGATTCTTCGAAAATACATTTCACCCCTTTTCACCCCCTTAAATATCGAATTTCAAAAAATCCTTCCTTAGTGGGTGCCTACGGGGCAAGTGGAAGCTTCCCTCACAATTTCATGGTTCTAGGTCCAGCGGTTTGGGCTTGCGTTGATGAGTGAGTGAGTGAGTGTTGTCAGGACAGTTAATTTTATATACTAAGATAATTTATAAAATATATATTATTTTTAAATAGTACAATTTTAACTGACGAATAACGATTAACTATGTATGGGAAGTGGGAACCTACGACTAAATGCATGCATGTGAGTAAAAAAACTGTTAGGTATGTGAATAGAGCTTGTCCGTGTATAACATGGCTATTTACTTAATTCAGTTAATTTAACTTTTTTTTTGGTTTAAGAAATGTGGGCGGGATTTGGTTGTAATGAAAATTCGGAAAAAATCCGGTAGACTCTGAGGAACCCTTCAAGATGGTTGCTTACATTTGACAGCAGATATCGTAAGGAAGATGGCGGGAGGGAAAAATGGTAGCTACATGTAGGCTATGTAAAATAATAATGCAGATATGTATGTTAGGATTTTTTTATACGCTTTGAAGCTTTCGGTAACATTTGAAAATTTTTAACTGCTGACAAAATGTTTTAAATTTTTACATTTTGGGCATGTTACCATCATCCCTGATGGCGGTTCCAAGATGGCGGCGGGTGTTGGCTTACAAAATTGTGGCCTAGGCGTCATCCAAGATGGCGGCTGTGACATCGTCAGTGGCTCCAGCAGGTCGATTACGGACCTTTTAGAGCATGGCGTCTTAGTTGAAACGTGTCGTTCGTAAGTCGGGCTTCTTAAGACTCTGTGAGAAAATTCCGATTACGTTTATGTCCGCCATAACAGTTTCGCGATACACAAGATGTCTTAAGTGATACGCTTGAAAAACTCATGTTGGTACTTCTATGCTCGGTTATCACCACAATTACGTATTCGCTTGCCAATCAAGAAAAAGAGGCTTCATTTGTCATCGTGGAAAGCTCATTGTTACTTATAAACATCAAGTTTTAAACATAACCATAATCTTAATTATTTTTTGATAGAAAAGCAAGGTCAACTATTATTTATAGAATTTGTTTTATTATTTACTCTTTAATACTTGCAAATATAAATTGTATGCTAATATGTAACTAACGTTTGTTTACCGTGCAACATGCAAGGTTATGTAATTAGGTCTATACATTCAAAACAACTTACCAACAAATTCAAAATTATATGGCGATATTAATTTAACGTTGTGTATAAAATTCTGAAATTGTGTAGTCTTAATAAATAAAATATATGCATGTGCACTGAAGCAATACTTTGTAGGCCTACTTCGGTAAAACAAGTAAAATAACTTTTAACCTCTCACGTGGCAATTACGAAATGTGATGCGGCGCAGTCCTTTTCTGTAGTCGTAGCGTTTTCCAGTAAGTTTATATACAAAATTACTTAAGCCAATGCTCAGAAATGACTTATATAAATAACTATATGTTCATTTTACTGATACTAACGATGCGACAACTTAACTGAGACTCCCGATTTTGGGCGCCTTAGTCAAGGCTGTGTCGCCACAATTTTGACGCGTCTTAATTCATCGGTGGTCACATGTCACGTTCCAGTTAAGACGGGCCAAAACAGATCCGTAATCGACCTGCAGGGATCCTACCTAAGATCCCATTTTCCTCGAATATACTACAGTACTTACACTGTTTTGCGAAATATCCTGACACGAAATATTCTTGCGATTTTGTAATGTTTCTGCATGTAAGAAATATTAATTACAGAAATCACTGTTCACTAGTTACGTAGCTTGCGTGTAGTGGTGATAATACTACATTACACGCCCCTGTCAGCAACATTCTTAGAGTTTAATCTATGTTGTGGCTCGCTATATCTAGAGTGACACCTAATGCAACTGGGCGCTGTACAAAGCTCTGTCGTACACATGTATTAATATCATTCAGTAAATACATGAATGCACATTCTAGGTCCAGAAATCTGATTTATCGAGGCTGAATATTGTGGACACGTCTAGTTACAGGAAAGAAAATTATTGTACAGAATCAAAACACTTTCCGGTGACGTGGATACAACGGGTTTATTTTATTGAAGCTCACACTGCAGGACTGAATATTTTGTCGCCTGCAGTATGTCCACGATTACAGTCGAGGTCATCAACGTCTTTTATGTGCAAAAGTAACGTAATTTGTGTTCTTATACAAAAAGGCCCATAATACTTAATTTCAGTGCAGATTTATTTAATGTGTGTTTCGGTTTTGCACGGGTGTATGCTGCGGCAACAATTAGCTTTGGCATTTGACGTAGTCTTATGAGTATGCTTAGCAAGTAACTTGTGTTCAATATGAGGATAATGTTGTCACTGGTAACGTCTACTTATATAAAATTATGAATTTTCCTCGCATGAACAGAAGAATGTATCATCTACATTGCTGCTTGCTGTGGTTGCTTGACAGGTATAACTATAGCTCTGTCTTGCACGCAGGGGCGCTAATCCCTGGGACGTAGCTTTGCGGGAGGAGATATCAGTGAGTATAAAGCTCCTGAAGGTTATGTAACCCACGTACCTCTGCCATTAGTGTAGTCGTCTGCAGTCGTCGCGAGTATTGTACAAGAACTCGCACATCATGCCATGTAAGTCCGCTGTTTATACATGTTGTGTATGCTGGTTACTGTATTGTATAGGTTAGTGACGGTGAAGTAAGCTCTTTTGAAGACAGTCTTGTTAAGGAAAATAGCAAAAATTAAATATTTTATAGGTTCAGAATTAGGGCCGTATCTATAAACGGCTTCCGAATGACAACCAACTACTCACCAATGCTTTCTCTATGGGGATAGCAGTTGGTTGTCATCCGAATGCCGTTTATAGATATGGCCCTTAATGGTTAAGTAAGGAGAAGTGTATACCCCGTTTACTCACACAGCAATGCTTATATTACTAACAAGTCCTGGCCCTGGGTATCAAAAGTGAAACATTAACGTGAATAGCTTGTATGTGAGCACTTTTCAAGACCGACTTGGCAAGAATAACAACCATACCAATAATATAAAAGTGATAGTGTGTTCGTTAGTTTGTCCTGTCACGCGGTAACGGAACGATGGATCGACATACATTTTCGCATGAGCCGGAGAGTGACATACGCACAGAATCAACAAGGCTATCAGAAGCGAACTGCATAGAATTTCCTCGAAACTGGTCGTCTGCTTGTTTATGTCGGGCGCCATGTTCTAACTGCGGTCTTATGACTTACGGGTGCCTCTTGAAAGAGTTTCTTTTGTGTTTAAGAGTGTTCAAGTGCGATAAAACCATAATTTTATATTTATATGAAATATTGTTAGTTTTATAAACGATACTTGTGAATACAGTTTCATCTTACAAAACAATTTTAACTCTCGTAGTTTTCTCATAACACTGCGACAAATTCAAAATCGACATGTTCTGGTGCCACGCAAATAGTAAAAACAAATTGACTTACGTAAATGGAATAATTCACAGTGAAATAACATGCATCGGGCTACGTAATAAAACATTTTTGAAAAGTCCCGTGAACAATTTTTGTATATAAAAAATTGCTGAAATTTCAAATTTTTTCCTGCACTTTTGCCATATTTTTTTTTAATTCAAAGCGTTACGTTATGATAGTTTAAATACTTTATTTGATAGTTCTTGGGGTGTAATATCATAGTGAATTATAGTATTCAAATAGGTCCGTTCGTTTCACTATTTGCATGGCAGCAGAAAAAGCGAATTTTTACTTTGTCGCACCGTTATGAGAAAACTATGAGAGTTAATCTTGTTTTGTATGAGGAAGGTGTACTTACAAGTATCGTTTACAAAACTAACACTCTTTCATAAAGATATAAAATTGGGATTTTATCGCACTTGAACACCCTTAAATTGCGGGGTTGTGATGACTTTGTCTAGTATTTTTTTTTTTTTTTTTTCGTTTGAGTTATTAGACGTTTGTAATTTTTACGCTACAAACATTCACAAATTTTTTAAATCTCTTTTCCCTGAAAGACAGGTAAAAATAGCCCTTGCGAGACTACATATTGGTCAGCATTTAATTTTTTGACGAAAGTTAAGAAGATAATTTTTTGTCATTTCCGTTGGATAAAGGGTAAATTGCTAAAGTATTTGTTCTGATGTCACTTCTATTGTGATAATACATTCGTATGATCAGCGTCAGTTAGACAGGCAGAAACGAAATAAATATATCAAATCACTCGTAAATTAGTGAATTATATCCACTTACGTAAAATAAAATTATAACTGCTACAGGAGTATTTTAAACACGCAAAAACTTGAGATTCGATTGCACGGGAATATTTATTACCGTATATGAAAAGTTAACGTCAAAATACTGTTACAACATGGCGGACAACACTAGCCAATCAGCGCTCGAGTTCGCTGAAATCGAAGGAGGCGACTCGCTAGTTCGCTTATGACGTTTTTGTTTATTTTGTGACATAGGCTACATTTTATCCCGGAAAAAACCCGAGTGTTTAGGGAAGGAGGCCAAAAGAGGTTGCTGGACAGAAAAGTGATACGACAATATTTAGTAAAAACTAACTTTGGTGAGTTGTTATACGTACGGCCGCAAAGGACTCTGCCAAGAAGAAAATTTTTACTTCATGGAGGAAGAGGGGCAAAATTGGGTAAAACTGTAGAACGGAGAACCCAAGAAATTAAGCTAAATAATTTTATTCCTAAAAAAGTTTCTAAAACGTCATTTAGCACCATCTTGCCGTTTTCAAAACTTCTTTATTCAGAAATATTATTGCATGCAATTGAAATCCTGCGAAAAAAGTTGCTGATGTGAGCTATGTTAACTAAAAATAAATAAAAAAACTCTGTAATGTGTCTTATAGGTGGTCTATATTTCCTTACATATGCGTATGTTTTGTTTATTGCCTAATTTAGTACTCCAATTATTATTAAAAATTTAATTCACGAGTTTCTATTGTCTTAAACTTCAACACATATGGTCCGTTGTTTGTTGTCAATGTACTAAAGACTCTGCATATTTATGTTTTTCAATTATTTATATTTTTATTTGACAGTCAATTATTTCGCAATGGAGAATGTCCAAGCAACTAAATCCAGTCATGCACTCCCATTGCACAGTTCTTTCAAAGATCAAATCTGAAGATTGCCTGAAAATTTCATCAAAATAGTTCCAGCCGTTTTGGAGTCCACGGGGAACATACATATACAATCGATTATATATATATACTCATATTTAAAATTACAATGTTTCTGTTTACTGTTTTTAATGCACAGAGTAATTGTGATTTATTGACAACAACTGCGAGCGAAGACTTGTTGGAGGCTTATTTGAGAATGTAAACATTTTAGAATGTAAACATAATATTGTGGCGCCACATGACAGCCATATGAGTCACTTACTTATATATTCATATGAACTTCAGGTTGTACATTGCCGCATATACCTACATTTATTTTGTCACGTTTACGGTCGTTTGTTTTTTCTGTTGAATCTGGCCTTTTGTTCATTGCGGCTGTGTGATATGTTTAGAGGACAACATTGACACTAACAAACTCCGGTGATTTTATGTGTATACCACCCACAACATGACGTCACAAATGTGTGTACATTATGATATGTAGTAAATGTTGTTATTTACGTTGACCTAGCATAAATATGCAATTCTATTATGTGACACTGTACTTTCCGAATATATTTATATCAGTGTCATATAACCATGGCCTCAGTTAACTCTCATGTCATCTCTTGGAAAACAGGAACAATAGTTTTCCAGACATTATTTGCGATTTGATATTTTTTGGCATTAAGGTGAAAAATACTGTACGGAACTTGCAATACACTCTCCAAAATGCATGTACTCTAATGGTCCATCGAATCAGTTCAACGTAGTTTCTGACAACTGGGACACATAGTCTCATATTAATGATGCAATTTCAAATCACCAGCACATCCTTTTCTTAACTCATATGACACATCTTTAACACACAGTTCAGTACGCAAAGTACAGAGGAAACTTACTCTATGCTACATTCAATGTAAGGGGTGTACAGCACTACTTTCGTGGCAACGACTTTACAAGAACCAAGTGGCAACTAATGAAAATAATAAACATCCTTATTGCAGTTAGTTTTGGCGAAAACATTTGACGTTGTTTATACTTTACTGCCAACCTTATAAATCTACTGAGAACACAATTTTTAATTTGTTGTTAGGCGTGCAAAGAATATCATAAGTAAAATATTTTAATTTATTTATAATTACTATTACTATTTTACTTTCGTAATATTTATCTACTATGTACTTGTTCGTTTACTATTTTTATGTATTTATTTCTTCATCAATTTATTTAGGACGATCTATGCATTCTGAAATACTGATTTATTTAAAAATAACATTTTGTTTACAATTTTTCTAAAACGTGTTATTTACTAAACAGCAAGGTATGCAATAGTACCACCATAAGAATCCAAATACACAAATTAAAGTTTTACAATCGCGATTTTCAAAAATAAAAGTTACGTAGTAGAAACTTTCATTTTTACTATTTTTATTTACAGTGACTATATTGTATTTGCAGTTAACATTTTTATTTGCGTAAGTTAGATGGCACTAGTACCCATTTATCGTTAAGGGTGTTCAAGTGCGATAAAATCGCCATTTTATATTTTTGTTAAATATCGCTAGTTTTGTAGACGATACTTGTGAGTACAGTTTCCTCACACGAAACAATTTTAGCTCGCATAGTTTTCTCATAATATTGCGTCAAAGTCAAAATTTGCGTGCTCTTCTGTCATGCAAACAGTGAAAACCAGTTGACCGATGTAAGTGAAATAATTCACAGTGAAATAACAGGCCATTTGGGAAATGTAATAAAATATTAAGAAACATCCCGTGAAAGAGTTCTACATTTTAAAAAAATGATGAATTTTGTAAATTTTTCCTGTACTTTTGTGATTTTTCAAAAATTCAAACTATGGCATTGTGGTTATCAAAATGTTATATTGCATAGCTAATGGGATGTTAATTCACAGTGAATTATTTAATTTAGGTAGATTGATTGGTTTTCACTATTTGCATGGCAGCATGACATGCAAATATTGCCTTTGCCGCACCGTTATGAGAAAACTATACGAGCTAAAATTGTTTTGTAAGAGGAAACTGTACTCACAAGTATCGTCTACAAAACTAATGACATTTCATAAAAATATAAAATTATGATTTTATCGCACTTGAACACCCTAAGGCATCATTTCACCTGTTCGACAATGATACCAGATTGAAGGAAATTTCACCACAGCAAAACCAAATTTATTTTGAAAGAGTAAGTAAGGAAAATGTAAAACAATCAAATCAACAAAATCTTTACAAATTTACATGAAATTTCTTCTAGCGTGTATCTATTTATATGAAGTATTTTATTTTATCTAACTCAAATTGCTACATTAACTTCTCTTAGAAATAGCAACGACTTAAAAAAAAAGTTCGAGTAAAATAACTTTCTGACTGTTGGCAACCATTTGTGGCCTCTAAAGTAGAATCAGTAAAATGTCTTTGATCTATGGTGCTTTTTAAACTGATTCTCAAAGGATTAGTTTCAAATAATTTCATCAGTGATTAGTTAGTATTCACGTATTCCTATAGAATGCACTAAATGCGAATGATCGAAACGACGCTATAAACGGCTTATGTTAAAGTGAGCACTATCGACAGTTGCTTTAACTACAATAATAAATAAACAAACAATATATTTTATTTTGAGCACCGGTGTTAACTTTAGAATACCAACAGAGCTGTATTTTAAACTTATATTTTTGTGTTCACCTCTTGAATGAAGCATATATTTCTTGTTGATGCAGACGAGCTAGACTCAAGTCACCTATTAATCAAGTAACTGATCGGCAATAATCGCTCGTCGCAGTTATTCAGGGAAAGCTGTAATTTTTTTCAGATGTTAGTTCCTTATGAAACATGTACTTCCTTAAAATTTTTCACCTCTCCCTGCTGTGATTCTCTCCTCCTACTCAAATTTGAAAACGTAGACCTTACCAGAATGTCTTGTAAATACGTAAATAATATACTGTATTTATCAATCTACATGAACAGGCCTACGTATCATGGCTGCCCCTACCTGTCACAGCTGTCCCCTATCTCTCACGGCTGTCCTGTCGCAGCTGTCCCCTAACTGTCACGGATGTCCACTACCTGTCATGGCTGTCCACTACCTGTCACAGCTGTCTACCACCTATCACGACTATCCCCTACCTCTCATGGCTATCCCCTACCTCTCATGGCTGTCCCCTACCTCTCATGGCTATCCCCTACTTCTCATGGCTATCCCCTACCTCTCATGGCTATCCCCTACCTCTCATGGCTGTCCCCTACCTCTCATGGCTATCCCCTACTTCTCATGGCTATCCCCTACCTCTCATGGCTGTCCCCTACCTCTCATGGCTATCCCCTACTTCTCATGGCTATCCCCTACCTCTCATGGCTGTCCCCTACCTCTCACGACTGTCCCATACCTCTCACGACTGTCCCCTACCTTTCACGGCTGTCCCCTCATGTCACAGCGGTCCCCTAACTGTCACAGCTGTCCCCTACCTGTCATGGATGTCCCCTACCTTTCACGGCTGTCCCCTCATGTTACAGCTGTCCCCTAACTGTCACAGCTGTCCCCTAACTGTCACAGCTGTCTCCTACCTGTCACGGATGTCCCCTACCTTTCACGGCTGTCCTCTCATGTCACAGCTGTCCCCTAACTGTCACAGCTGTCCCCTACCTGTCACGGATGTCCCCTACCTTTCACGGCTGTCCCCTCATGTCACAGCTGTCCCCTAACTGTCACAGCTGTCCCCTACCTGTCACGGATGTCCCCTACCTTTCACGGCTGTCCCCTCATGTTACAGCTGTCCCCTAACTGTCACAGCTGTCCCGTACCTGTCACGGATGTCCTCTACCTCTCACGGCTGTCCCCTACCTCTCACGACTGTCCCCTATGTGTCACGGCTATCCCATACCTTTCACAACTGTACATATTGGATCACCCTAACTTTTAACTTAAATCAGTCTATTTTCTTTTAACTTATATCAGTTAATTTTTAAGATATTAATTGCAACTTTAATCGGATAGATTTTTTGGTTAATTTTCCCAAGAATGGTTGCGTTAAAAGAACATTACAACAAAGTATTTAACGATTATAACACCCGACCTCATAAAACAATAACTTATTTAATGTGTTAAGCACATTTTCTTTATCAAAAGCCAAATAAATGCAGATTAATTTTTCTTACTGAAATAAAAGTATTTCTAAAGTACAATAAGGCTCTTATTAACGTAAATGCTGTGTCTTTGTGTGTATTGCAGCATACTGCTGGAGAGAAGGCAGCTATGGCTCTGTACCAGAGCAAGCAGTACGTGCAGGCGTGGACAAGGACGGATCCACCATCTTCGTGGGTCGCTCTCTTCAGCGAGGTGACTTGTTGCCCGCCAAGGTCATTCCTACCAGGGGTGCTGCCTTCGTCTGCTGGGGCGGCGAGGAGATACCTGTCGACGAGTATGAGGTGAGCCACTCTGCTTAATACAGCACGTCAACAAATACATAGGGACTCTGATTATTCAGAAAATTTGGGCTCAAGGAGTTTGTACTGTATGGAGCTGAGGAGAAGGTAAGGCAGAGTCGCATAGTGTTGCACATCCCTCTGCTTGTCACCACCCTCTAGTTGCATTCCTGAGTCTTGCCTTCTTCTCAGCTCCAGACAGGTATAACTATCATAGTAACACTTTAAATTGCAATAGGTACACATGAATCCCTTAGCAAGTAGAAATTTGCAACTGTAATAAGTTATTCTAACCATAGATTAGTGAACTAATTAGAAAACGATGAATCTAATAAAATCAAAGTTGGAACTTCTCGTAACAAAAGTTATTAAAATTATTTATTAAGAAATTAATAAACGACAAAATAATTCAACTGTTATCCTTACCATCATTATGAATGTACTAAACTTAGTACTCTTTTAAGTTAGAAAAACTCACTGTGCAGTTAAAATTTATCTGTACTTACCAAGCAACATTCGAGGTCAATTTAAAATGCAAATTTACTTTAACACATTTTAGTAAAGAAAATTTTGAATCGAGTAACAAACTTGTATTTTGCGCTGTAATTTTACGCCGCCCTTTAAAACGAAATTGAGAGAAATTTTTACTTAGTAAATTTTATAGGATTGTGTTCGAATATAGCTTAAGCTACACTACGACGCCCAACTTATAATCTGCTCCTCAAAGAGAAACACTCAGGTTTATAATTCATTGTCTCTTTATTATTTAATAGAAAATTACCAGAACACCAAAACTATGAGAATTAATATATTCATGAAATAAAAACAATACTCTGATTTACACTCGAATTAACATTATTAATTTGAAATCATGTTATAATATTCGAAATTGTATATTGGAACTAGCTGTACAAGCAACTTCGTTCGCGCAATTTTCTATTTTGGGACTCCCGCTTCGTTCTGATCCAACCTGTCCCCTGGCGATTTTCTCACTATTTTCCGGTAATTTTCACTCTATTCCCAGTATTTTTTTTTCGTCTGATACCTTCGCGGGTGCATGCACAACGAAGTTTAGTTGCAATCGTATGAATGGTATTCACAACAATTTTCATGATGATCGGTTGAACTATATAGGTGTATACTTCATGTAGAAAAGGAAGTGATCTTCCAGCTTCCTGAAACATGTGCGGTTAATATCATAGCAATTTCCTGTCGTAATATCTTACACGGGATAAGAACCCAATATCGTCCACACCACATACTTTAAAGCAGCAATCGTCAGATTTCTTATGTTTATAAAAGCCTAAGCTCGAAGTGGTCTGTTAACAATTAGGAGGGCAAAAATTAATAACTTCAGATTTTTTTCCACGTAATTTTTATTTGTGGGGAGTTCTGTAACATTTTAATAATTTTCACACTCTTGATTGACGCATTCCAAAAATTCCTGCATTTATTTTTACAAAACAGGTAAGCTTCATTTGTAGGAAAAAATCATCTCGATATCTCAACGGGTACACGTTAAATCTTAACGGCTTTCAAGGTCAAATTTCGAAAAATCTTGGTATACATTCTTTATATATCTACGCAAAGATCGTGCTGAAGTAAAAATCATCTCGATTATTTTATTGGTTTAAGAGACACTGAGGATCAATTAGAAAACACATCTTATTTTCTAACGGCCTTCTAGAACAATTTCGTGAAATCTTATACATCATTATTTGATATTTACGTAATATTCAATCTGAAGCAAAAATCACATCCATATCTCAATTTCATTAAGAGTAAATGTGAATTTATTGGAAACGTGTCTCACGTCTTTTCGTCCCCTCAAATTTCGAATAATGTAGAATTTAGCCTATATACAATTGCTTACGCAATATTTTGAAGTAAAAAATTTACGATTGCTCTCTAAGTTAATGAGATATCCGGTATCCATTAAAAATACATATCGCAACTTTTCACCCCCTCAATTTCCGAATTTTGAAAAAAACCTTTCTTATTGCTTACCTACGATCTATGAAGAACTCCTGTGCAAAATTTCCTGCTTCCAGACCCAACGGTTTGGGCTGTGCGTTGTCGGGCAGTCAGTCACTGTTAGGATTTTATCAAGTAGATATTGTGAATAAAGTAACCTTTGAAAATATGCTGCAAACATCGTATTTGGTTATATAGTTATCAAATTTGTACAACTGTATAGGTTTTCCTTCCACCGTCTTCAAACTCTGATTTGCTTGATTGGCTAAAACACGTCACATGACTCAGCAAACCTACTTTACTCCAGCTTAAAGTTCTTGTAATAGTTAATGGTACCAGCTCACCAAACCCTGTGACATTATATATTTATTTATTTACAGCCTGTTTGGAATTTTGTCAGGAAAAAGAACCTTTGGAATGCCTAATGTTTGTAACAGAAATTAGTGAAAACCAACACAGTATGCCCTGTGCCACGCAGGTTCACTATGGCTATAAAATCCCTGTGTGAAAATAGAGCATTCAAGAAAGGCACATGTTTCACCCAGTTGGCCATAAAAATGGATGTTTGGATGGTCACGTATGAGGTAAGACGGTGTAATGTAGCGATGGAACGCAAAGGGATTGTAACAGAATATGCCGAGAAAACCATCCAGCAGCAATGTCTACAATGTTTCACCCATGCAGAAATCTGCACATACGTACACGACACGACTCACAACCTGAGTGGTTAGAGTGAGAAGTGTGCCGTATATTCACTGCATTTCCCCATTACCAAATAACAATTTAAAATATTACAAAATTAATTTCAATATACGGATCGAAAAATACAAAATCAGTTAATTGGCCTACAGTTCATTCATAAACAATAATATGAATTCTAGATAGGAAGATTAATTCATGTCTAACCTTTTACGTGTTTAATACGAAAGTTAATCTTTTGTATGTTTAAATTCAAAAATTTATCATTTTAGTCTTTCTACAGAAAATAATTTTACTTATAAAATCGATTGTTAATTTTAAATCAAATAAGTAATGAAATAAGAAAACAATTCTCGTGACAAGAAGTTCCATTTTCATGGATGTAAAAATATTAGAGTGTAATTTTATTTCATTAACTTTACTAACAGAAAATATGCATTTCATCTTTAAATACAGGTACATAAACATTTGCACATACTCGAAGTAGGTCATTCTATATTATGGTCAACTGTAGAAGTCTATATCTACTAATTTTCAGTTACTCAAGTTTAAATATGAAATTAAAATTTTAAAAGAAATATTTTCCAGTGTGTAACCGTTCTCTGCTAAACAAAAACATATCTACATAAAACTTCTCGAAGAATATTGCTCTTGGAAATATGACATAGAAATATGAAATTCGAGTGCATTTGTGCAGTGTTCCAAAATTTCGCTTGGAGTGAACAGATTCAGTAAGCTTTATATACCCAGGTCATATATTGTTTTCGTTATATTTATGTACCGTAACTCTAGCTGGAAAACGAAGGTCGGTTATATTAAGTCACAAGTTAACACTAGGCAAGACAAGGTTTCATCTTGAGCCTTCAAACAGTAACCCGAGTAGAAGTTTTGGCGTGCAGTATGTCACGAGACCCTTAATTACTTGTAGATTTATCTTGGTGACAGAGCAAACATTGCCATGTAACTGAGCAAGCTTCTCACATGTTGCTTAATGTAACACCCTAATTTAAAAAAAATGCATACTAATTAAAGAAAATATATGTCACTAGTTTGTTTGAGATCTAATGAAATGAAGACTTGAAGTTATTGGATGGATTCATGAGTTATATTTTATCGTTTGTGATCTGTGAGGAAGTGAGTGTAGTTTGATTGTTGACACTTGTGTTATAGGTGATGTGCGATGCAACTGTGGCCTGGCAGTCCTCGGAGAATGGCGAGGTGCCTGAAGGAGCAGTTGCTGTCGGCATGACGCAAGCTGGAGAGAAGTTATACTGTGGCAGGGTGATGCATGACGGGGCGCTCACACCGGGCAAGGTCAGAGCATAGATGGCTCACATAATAGTTTAACGTACAGAAGTGAAGTGAAGAGAACTGTATTGCTTTAATGGGATGCAGTTGTATTTATATGGTAGTCTTTCTTCCTGTTAGACTTAAAAAAGTGACCCTACAGTTATATTTATGAACTGTATACAGGATATCACGGGAGCAAAAAGCAATATTATATGAGGTGATTGTACTGGTCGTTGTGATCAAAAATTTCAAATGAATATGGGGTCAATATCAGATGGTGGTCGAGATAGCCCCGTTTGAATGTAAACATTGGTAAGCTCTAAATAACTGTAATTATTTTATTTGCACTTAGGCTCCTTGCTTCAGTGAAAAGTAAATTATAATACATAATGAATAGCGCACAAATCTTATTTCTCCATCGGAAGAAGCCGTTGGTCGGTGGGTTTTCTCGGGGATATCCCGTTTACCCCGCCCTTTCATTCCGGCGCCGCTCCATGTTCACCTCATGTCACCCCTCACCAGCAATGAAGACCTCGCTGTTAAGCGCTGACCAAAAACTCTCACTCACATATTTCTCCATAGCTGTAACAACAAGATTACAGTAACAACCACTTCATTTTCGGCCCATCGCCAATGCTTTCACAATAAGTTCTCAAAGATTCCACCATCGACCTCAGTGCATTTGTTAAAGCGCATGTTACTGTAGACACAAATTTTTAATAACGTTTCTCAATTAATGTGTGGTGTGGTATGTTGGATGACCTGCTGTTACGTCCCATGGTGTTCGACGATTTTATGAATGGACAAGGTACCTGCAATTCTTGCCGATTACATTACTGGAACTTCTCGAGGATGTTCCTTTGGCTACACATGTCTTATGTACCCCCAGCATTATGTAGCCTTTCCTCATTATTGGCACGAGGTAAGGGATAGTTTACATTTACGTTACCTTATTGGTGGTTTGGTCGTGGTAGTGCGATTCCCTGGCTACCAAAGTCTCCCCACCTTAACCCCTTAGATTATTATTTACAAGATTGGTTGAAGTGTGAAGTCTACAGAAGTAAAGTTACTACACGAGACGAACTGCTCGCTGGCATAATTAATTATTTTACTCTAATACGGACACGTCACGATGATCTTTGACGGGCAACGCGTCATATTCTGCAGCGAGTTGGCAAATGCATTTAGGTCGATGGTGGGATCTTTGAGAACTTACTGTGAAAGTATATAGGCCCTACACTGGACGAAAAATTGCATGGTATGAAACAAAATGGTTGTATATTGTAATCTTGTTACCGCAGCTATGGGAAAGTAAGATTAGTATGTTATCCATTATGTATTAAAATTTACTTGTAACTGAAGCATGAAACATGACTGCAAATAAAATAAGAGTAATTAGAGAGCTTACTAATAACGTTTACAATAAAATGGGGATATCTCGACAACCGTCCCATATTGCTCCCATGTACATGTGAACTTATTTCATCACAATGACTAGTACTATCACATCCTAGAATATTGCCCATTCCTCCCGGGACACCTATATATTAAAGTCAAAACATGCTTCTTGTTTCATGTTTTATGAATCCGAATATTAATATCATAACAGAATGCTATTTTTGTTGTTACATCAGTAACAAATCTTCAGTTTTTAGACAATTTAAGTGGCGCAATTATCATTAAGAAGACATATTGGACCAGCTTATTTCAGTGCTTTACGTGCGCAGTGCAGCTATGCATCGTGATTATTGGCATAGTGTATTTGCACTGAGACATGTCTCATTTGACAGCGACGATCTGAACAAGGTTACTGCGATGTGGCGCAATTATCATAATTTTAATAAGCATCTTATATTTTAAAAAAAAACTGTAACAACGTTGTTTTTTAAGGTGTGTTATTCACACAAATAAATGCAGAGGGAATAATTATAGCAGTTTTGCAAAAAAAATACAAAATAATATGTGTAACACACAACACAAATAATGTGTCATCTACATAAACTTCTTAAGTAGCAGGGAAAACAGAGATCTCCGAGGAAAAACTCTCCGATCAACAGCATCATCAATAATTTCAACAAGTGAACATTCAAGTTTGTCTTGTTGGGAAGCGAGTGCCCTAAGCTCCTTAGCCAACCATGATATCTATGCATACAGAAGCAAAATGGTTTCCTGATACATTCACCATATGTATATTCGAGTAGTTATTGGCTTCAAGAGTCTCTGTATGTGGACCTTGCATCTGATTAGTCCAAGCACGAAGTAGAATGACCCTAAGGTTCGAGTCTTGTTTAAGCATGTTCGTCTGCAACTGCTGGTATTCTCGTGGCTTCCTGTTATTTTGCTGGAGTCTGAGTTATCTTCTTTTGTAACTCTAAATATCTGTAATCATGGTTCTTTCACTTCTGCATGTTCAGCTGTTCTAGCCAATAGCATGTTGGATACTACAGTTGCCACATGGTAATTCCAAGCTTTTGTAAATCCACTTTGTGATAATTGACGCAGAGATTTGTGTTATTATTCAAAAGAATTAGAGTAAGTGATTATGAGAGATTTTGGTCAGCGTTCAACATGAGATCTTTAGCACTGATGAAGGTGACATGAGGTGGGCATGGAGCAGCACCGAAATGAATGGATGAGGAAATGTGGCATCCCCGAGTAAACACTCTGATCAACAGCATCGTCCGGCACGATTCCCAAGTGTCAAAATACAGGGACCGATCCCACTGGAACCGAACCCGGATCTCCTTGGTGGGCGGCGATTGATCCGATCATTCGGCCACCGCGGCCCCTTAAATGACTAGCACTTAATTTAATTTTGTTAATTGTACACAATTGTATGTGACATTTTCAGTGCCATTCTTGCAACACTTTTATTTCAAAAAGGTTTAACTTAACCATGCAGCACATATCTCGAGGGCGTACATATTATGCACGTGGATATAACTTGATTGTTTCAATATTTTCCACTCACATTCAGTATATCTCTTTCTTTAGTATGTTCTTGCAAGAACGCTGCAGCTACTTCAGCAAACATGTTCGTAAATAAAGAAAGTTATGATTTCTGTATAGGTCTACATATGTAATGAATGTGTTTGCTTTTAAGTTATTGTATATATAAAATCAAATGTCTTTAATGCATCTGTTACTATACCATTCATCCAATCTCGATGAAACTTTGGTGGTTTTTTTCGTGTTAACAGCCGAAGATTTTTCACAAAACTGAATATATGTGGGGGGGGGGGAACATGGCTGGAGGCAGAATGGGGTACTCAAAAAATGTAGAGAAATTTGTTCCTTAAACAGTTATCAATGACTCTTAACATCAATTCGTATAGTATCGTTCAAACTTAAAAAAAAAGTTAGCAATTGAAAAAAAATTCATTATTATTGATCACTTTTTTGTATTTTTTAAATCAGATATATTCGTACAACTAATATTAAATTGGAAATCTCGAAAAAGTATTTACCTTAAACTTTCGTCAAGTTAATTTTCGTCGATTTTTTTTTTTTGCTTAGTCTATGCCATACCGTGTGTTCGTGAGCTATTCTGTGGCCCAACCGTATGGTGGAGATTGGGAATACAACGATGTCCGTGCGTCCTTGCGGTGCTGATTATACTTGCTGTTCACTTCAAGCTTGTTATGATCTGCACTACATTTCAGTAGTTCGTCAAATCTCATGAGTAGAGACATGTTAATTTTAAGTAAATATCTGACATCAGACTTGACTGCAAGTTATTGTGTCCTCATCTGACTACTGCTGTTGGCCGGCAGTATGAGAGGCGCGCCTCCAGATCTTTGCTACCTATCATACAAGGTGAACTGTAATACATACCTAGAGATGATGGTTAGGGCCCGGTAGTTTTCGCGAAAAGATTTTTGCCCCACTTTGTTTCAGTGTCTTACGTGCACACCTTCAGCTGAACATCATGGCTATTGACACGAGTATTTTGTGCAGAGTTGTTATTAATTTGACTGTGTCAATCAATATACGAATAACTGCGACACATCACGTCTGATATTTGCGGGTTTAACCTCCACACGCTGGGAGTTACGGCATCCAATCACTGACCACAAAACAAAGATGTAGGTGCGCACGTAAGGCACTGAAACAAAGTGCTACAAAAATCTTTTCGCAAAAATTATCAGGCCCTAATGATGGTTTATCGCGGGAAAACTTGACCGTTATATGGGTTTCAACTCACGTTCAGCTTACCAAAATATTGTTGGCTTTCGCTTGAACGCGGAGTTGTTGCCCTATTTGACTGAGCCAATAATAATCCCCTTATTTGTATATTTGGTGCCTGATATTAGTCTGCAGAGAGATACGTTGTGCCAGATGTATATAAACCAATCATCTATGTTGCATGAAGCTGCAGTGTTTTCAAGGGTATATTGGTACAATAAATTTTCGCGATATACCATCATCTCTATACATGCCCTGTATCCTGTCATGGGAACAGATAATCTTACGAAACCTGGAGGTCACGAAGATTGTTATAATGAGTACAGGCAATTGAATCCTAGCATGTATTCATATAATGACGCGAATTTCGCAAGCATCTGCTTATGGGTAGAGGAACGAGTATTTCGCGTATTAATCTGGTAACAGCTGAGACTTCTCAGACCTATACACACACTGGTCAAAGTCAAATATATGTTGGCTTCTAACCATAACACGTGTTACCACCACGACTTGTTTCCTTATTTATCATTGGCTTGCAGTCGTTGACGATGTGTTGAAACATGTGTCGTCTAATCACATAGAATCAATACGCGAAATAATCTTGCCTCTACTTATGGGGAATCTAGTGTCTGTAAATCATTAATTATACATTTACAGCAAATCAGCACATGTACCGGTAAACATTCTAATAATGGATGTTATTGTATGACTTGTGTTGCAGATTCAGCCCAGCCACGAATGCCTGTACATCCCTTATTATGGAGAAGAACTTTCGTTTAAGGAATACGAGATTCTAGTTCTGAAGTGAATTTAACTCTACAAATTGTTTTAGATAACTTTTTTCCAGGATAGTCCACATAAAAAGTTGCAAACTTGTTAAATGTCAGTTTTTATACTGTTCTATGAAAACAAAAGTAATAACTTAATTAAATTACTGGAATACCAAACGTTTTTAATGACTTCAGGAGTAAAATTGAAAATATAATAAATAATGATAATGTTGTAATAACAGAACGCTAAATAAATATAATATTGTTTATAAAAATCGTTAATGTTTGGGATTATTTCCGACTTATTTAAGATTTTTTTAATCCATGGAATTAGAGAACTTCGGCAAGCACTTTAGGTATACATTAGGACATATTTCTTGGCATTTAAAATGTTGCAGCCTTAAAAATGTCTTGGAATAATTATTCGTACGTTCTATTGAAAAAAAAATGTCCAATAGAATAAGTGAAAGTGTGTGGTACATATTGAAATCTTCTATAAAATTGATTTGTGCCAATTACAGCTAATGAATGTAAATAGTTTTATTCTTTAGAATAAATGGTTAAAATTAATATCTGATTACTTAAAACGGAATGCCAAAAATGTTTAACAAAATAAGAAGTAAGGGACCTCAAAACATTGAGGAGACCTGTTTGCACCAGTTTATTTCAATGCTTTGTGCTGAGATATCTGTTATTTGACAGTGATAATCCGAACCAGGTTACTGAATCACCACATATATGAGATATGCGAGTATAAGCCCAAGATGCGTGGGCAATAAAATCTTACCCGTCACTATTCATGTATAGGACATCTGGGTTAAAGTGAGCACTAAAAATTTAACGTTTGAAAAATGTCACTAACCGTCACTGCATATAATTCGCCATTAGCTCTAGTTAACTTAGGCCCTACTGCTTGTATGGTTGGTAGCAAAATCACGCAATATAGTTCCGCGTATTTTCCTACTTAAATACAACCATACTGAAACAATAGCAAACAAAAACGACATAATTGTATTTTTTATAAGTAATAAACAGTTTAATCGAACTGAGTAGAATCGTACTGGCTGAACAATTTATCTTACACGCACAAACATCAAGTGGCGTGTCCAGAGAGGTTAGCCATGTCCCGTAGTTAGCCGTTACGCGCGGAACGATACAAATGAGCTGAAAATAGAACTTTATCAGGGCTTTTTTGAGTGCTAACTTTGTTCCGAACTGCCTGTAGCAGGGCTGCATAAACGTAGGTAGGGCACTGAACCAATCTAGTGTAAAACTATTTTTCACCAAATGATATTGTCCATAGTAATAGTCATATATATCACTATGTACTGACTAATGTCAAATAATGCAGTGTACGAATGTTTTGCCTCCCTGTTTGACGCATGGTCATTTAGGCGCGTCATTGGGGGAAAGCCAGCCAATAATAAATGTCATACAGTAGAGTACGTATGAGAAATGTGGTGAGAACCAATAGGACAGAGGATAGTGGATATACACAAGCAACTTGAATTTGTGACATATAAAGTGTAGTTTTGTCTTAACATCCTGGAAATATGATGTCCACTTTCATTTTGCTTATAAACTTGTAGGCAATGCAATTTCCAAGTGACTTTTATTAAATTACGCAAACCAAACAAGTAAAGGTGTTACTTAAAGTTATAGTTTTACATTTCTAAATTTGTTATTTTGATTTGAGTGCCATAGCCGTATGCAATGAAATGTAATTTAATTTTAAAGCAAAATATTGGAAAGATCTTTTAACCCTACAATGAAAGGATTTTGTTGCAACTCCTTTAAATGCAAAGATAGCAAATTACACGTACTCTACATGCTGAGGAAAGTTTGCGCGCAGATGTGAAACAAGATGTTAATAAAATGATAATATTAACACAAATTACTGCAAATATTTTATTGCTATTCCGCAGAACCTAATTGATAATACGGGACTGTGTTTAGCTATGCCCCACCCAGGCGATCCACGTTTGATTCCCGTAGGTTGCGTGAAGGAGTTGGTCAGCCGGTTTCTCGTGGTGCTTCTGTCTTCCTCACCCTTTGTATTCAGTCGCTTCTCCGGTGTAAGGTTTCAGTTTGCAACATACTCCAGGACTCAGCAGCTCCTGAGGGCTCCTGGTTCAGCTGTCCGTCAAGTCATTGACTTAATGCTCTGTCCTTGAGTGACTTAACCATACACGTAATATTTATTTGAATACTTTTCGATGGGATTGGTACGTGGACCATTGCATTACAGAACTTGATGATAGACATTACTTTCCTGACATTTGTTAAACATTCAGTTTAACATTCGTTTACGAAGTCCGTTGTATAGCACATTCGTGTGTGACATTTTATGTAAAGTTAAATTAATTACCTACAAAAAATTAAGAACGTTGCCTGATGTCTATCAGGTACGTTTTCATTCTTTCTCAGTGATTTCCTCTTCTCATTAACAAAACATTGCTGTTTTTTTTTTCGCTACCACAAAATGAAACATGTTTTGGTGTGATCGGTTCTTGTCATGCGAACGTCGTACATACGTAAAAGTAGCTAGGAATAGAATTCGCAAGCAAGAGTCAACAAGAAATATTTCTTGCATCAACATAAGCCAAAATCATTATTCTAGAGATTTATTTGTTTCGGAAAAAGTTATTTATTTGCTAGGTTGCGATGCGGCGTCCACGTATCTGACTTTCATACATCGACATTAATTTGTTTCCGTTCTATTAAGTCAATGAGAACAGTTCGTCCGCAGATAGTAACGCCTAGTCAGTTAATCATCTTCACAATTACTGGACACATTCACCTGTGTTTTGGAGACTACCGATTATTCAGAAATAAATATTTTCTTGATTTTCCACACAGCCAAAACACATAGTGTCTCTCATATTTAATCTCTTTCTCTCTCTTACTATCACTTTATCTCTCTCCCTCTAAGTATTCCATAAAGAATAATGTAACTGCTTTTGTGTTGACTTATATCTGGCGTATACAGTACCTACATTAAATTAAAAAATATGTTTTTTATCTTTGCCTGAATATTCTTCGGAGCCGAAATATCTGTCAGGTACACATTTATATTAAAAAGGATTAAGAATGACGTGTTGAAGTAAAGATAGACCTAGAAAAGATAAAAAATTAAACGGTCAGATGAAAACTCCACCATTAAATTTTTTGAAACAATTATGCACGAAAATATGAGATATTGGATCAAAAACACCAAATACGATAAAATCTTAGTTTCACAAAAATTTTTCTTGTTTATCAGAGTTTATATATTTAAGAGTGATCTGCAGTTTCTCTTTTTCTGTAATTTACACAGAAATAGTTGATCTTGTAAAAATTTAAGTAAATAATATTTGGAACTAATGCTTCCTTTCTTGATTATATAACTGACATGTTCATAGCAGAATCATAAATCACATTATTAAAAAAACAGTAATGTAATTGTTTTGATATTTTCGTTATACATTAAAATACGAAAACGTCGCCTACTCGGAAATTCGGGTAGATTAGAAATTTTCAAATGTAAATGATAATGAAATAATAAAGATTTGTTTTGGCAGGTCATCAAATGAATAAAGTTCGACAAAAAAACTTTAAATAATTAGTAGCCATGGGAAGAGGTATTTAACTTTTTCAAATTGGGTCCCAAAGCGTAAAAGAGAGAGTGGTTTTAAATGCGATACACGTTAGGGAATTTATGCAACTCACAAAACTTTGTATTAACACAATATTTCAAATGACGAAATATCTCAAACGTGTATCAATAACATCTCGTGTGTTTTTCGTGTTATTCGCGCAAAGAATCAGAGCACATGTGACATAATCTTCTTGAAAATCTTATTTCAAAAATGTGTTTATCAGTTTATAGTAAAATCTTGAACACTCTTCCGACAGAGTATTCTCCGGAAGAATGAAATATTAGTTTCGGTTCTAATCTAATAAATGTTTACCTTGGAAAAGCGAACTTTTATAATATTTTCCTTAACAAATACATTACACAGAAAGAAATTAAGTTACCAAATACGTGTTTAATTTGCGCCAAATAAAAGAGCTACTAAACTGATTCAGTAGATATAAAATGTATGTCCAGGCGCAAGGGAGGGGGGAGGGGGAGCGGGGAAGCTGCGGTGGCCATCTTGGATGATGTCGCCGCCGCCATCTTGGATGAAGTCACCACCGCCATCTTGGATGACGTCACCCGACCGTCATCTTGGATTGCATCACTTCCGGTCACCGTCTTTGATGACATCACCCTTGTCGGCAATCTTGTATTCCAGAATGTTCTACTCTGTCATTCCATGGCTCCCCAGACCAACTCCCCTGATCTATCTCACCTCGAATTTTTCTACTCGTGCTCTATCATACCATCTTCTCAGTTCATGTTCTGTCATTCTATGGCTCCCCAGACCAACACCCATGCTCTGGCTCCCCACCCCCTTCCGTATTCTAGAATTTTATAATCATTCTCTGTCATTCCATCTGGTCCCCATTCCAACCCCCTGATGAATCGACCATATCAACCATGGCCAGCCATGATTTTTTTCTACTCAAGCTCTGTCATTCCATGGCTCCCCAGATCAATCCCTTATTCCCGTATTCTAGAATTTTATATGCATTCTCTGTCATTCCATCTGGTCCCCATTCCAACCCCCTGATGAATCGACCATATCGACCATGGCCAGCCATGAATTTTTTCTACTCATGCTCTGTCATTCCATGGCTCCCCAGACCAATCCCTCATTCCCATATTCTAGAATTTTATACTCATTCTCTGACATTTCACACGTAATTTTTTCCTGCTCTCTCATTCTACCTAATTGTCTGTTGTAGGCAACCATCTTGGTACATCATATCCACCATCTTGGTATGTCAAATCCTCCATCATGTTTTTCATTTTCTCCTGCTCTTTCATTCCACTCATATATTCCTCCTGCTCTCTCATTCCACTCATACATTCCTCCTGTTCTCATTAACCAGCTCCCCAGCTATAACCCTAATCTCCCATTCCTCCTGCTCTCTCATTAATCAGCTCCCAGCTACAAGCCTCATCTTTCATTCTTTCTGCTCTCTCGTTACGGTCATACTTTCCTCCTGCTCTCTCATTCATCAGTTCCCAAGCTACAGCCCTCATAACCCATTCCTCCACCCCTCCCTTAACTCCCCACCCACCAGCCTCTTCTTGTTTCCCATTGTACATCACCTTGACAGGAAGTGCCGACTGCAGAAGACATTTTTGTTTCCTACTTACTCACTTGATTCGACTCCACCAGTATACATGTGTGTTTATGGACGATGGGTAGTGTAACGTAGGCAGGACTCTCACCCCTATCACCAATATATAATTTTTATGAATGCCTTCAGGCATAAATATTGACAAGTTTTGACAAGTATGATACTTCACCATTTTGAGTAATAACTGCATTATTATTATTTTCAATAAATTATTTCAATTATTAAAACACTTCTATAGTAACTGATTATAATGTAGTAGTCTACTATGTAAATACTGATTGAGTGTACAAGGACTGGAACATCTCATGCACTTTAAGAAAAAGTTATGACAGCTAGCTTCGGCGTCTTCCTCTAAAAAGGCACGCAACACTTCCTGATCACTAGACAAGGCAATATGAACAGGTAGAGGTGTAAACACCTGCCAGCCTTCCTGTACGCATCCTCTCTTCACATGTCTGACGGGACTCTACACGCACGTGGAGCATGACTCAACAAGTCTGCGACCGCGCACGGGACAGTACAGCGCATCGCGAGGACGAGATGACGAAACTGCACGTCTTGCCCCGACCAGTTCATCGCCTCGAGTTTCAACACGCTCAGAGTACATGTGCGCAGTCATTACAGACTGCCTTCCAGGCACACCAGTAGCAGTTTTATTCTATTACCAGTAAAAGAACATTTGCTATTAAATAATAACACAGAAATTTAGTCTTAAACAAATATATTTATTCATTCCTCCATACATGAGAATTCACATTATTTATACGTAATGTCCGATTGACGAATCCAACTGTCGTGGCTTGTATCGGACCCCAGCCATCACACAATAATCTTATTTACTTTCTTCTTCAATACCTTCTCGACCAAATACCTGTTTGGATATTTGGAACTTGAATTTCTTCGCCGTAGAAACATTCTCGAATAGCCTTGCCTTCCACATATTCTAGGTAGTAGGTCTTTGGTTTGTAGTGACGAATCTTGACCATTTTAAATATTTCAGTGCTCCAATTTGGTGTGTAGCCTTTAGTAAATGTTCCCTTCACTCGCGATATCCTTACATAGTCTCCAACCTTCGCTTTAGGTTTGTGCAGGACCAGTTTCTTCTCATTTTTATACACAGTGTGTAGTAAAGAGTTGTCTTTGACATCTACAGGCTTCATGTTCGTGGTTCGATGTACTTTATGATTATATTGTGACAGAAGCTTCTGCAATATATCAATAAAATTGTAGCTTTCTTGTGCTGAAAATTTTTTTCCAAATGTCAGTATTCAGTGTACGATTAAAGTGTTCACGATACTTGCCTTAAGATCACTAGGTAGAGTAATGGTTTAGTTTGTGTTTTGACATCAGTACTCGAAATTATGAGTTGTAGAATTCTTTACCGAGGTCAGTATGTAAATTCTTGCTCGGACTTTTATCTGGCAAAACAATGTTCATCGCATTTTTATATTCCTACGCTTTTAGTTTTTATGGTCACAACCCGCGAATGTTTAATGTCGTAGTCAAGAGCAGCCAGAATGTACTTGTAAACTTTATACTTGTAAGCATAATAAATCATTTCAACCTAGTCTGCTTGATACAAGTCCTTCAAAGCGAACACCCAAAATATACTTCGAGACCAGTTTCATCTTGCAGGCTTGTGAAGCTCGCTAGCAGTCTTTTGGTGTCTCATTCGATATATCCGTCTTCACGCAATTCTTCAATGATGCTGGATATTACACTTGTGTGTGAATTATTTCCAGTAAGCTAAGAGGCAACTAGTATACACCTGTCTGCAATTTCGTTAACATCATTCCAGTAAACATATTTTGAAAGTCTCCCATCTTCCCTTTTCTTAGGTAGATCGAGACCAGAACCTAGGAATGCTCCACACACATCTCTGCACTCTCTGCAACCATATCATCACACAACTATGCGTGCTCCACAACCATCTCCACACACAACTATGTACTCTCCACACAAGACTAGACACTCTCCACATATGTCTCAGAACCCATTTATTTATGCTGTACATGACTCCACACACTCTCCTCACGCTCCACATATATCTCCTCATGCTCCGCACACGTCTCCTCAATCTGCTCCTCATTCTTCTCATGCTTCTCATCCTTCTCATGCTCCGCACATTGCTCCACCCTCTCTGCATAGTAATCAATATGGAGTATGTATCAAAATGCTTGGTAAACTATGTAAGAATTACTGTTTAGTAAAATTTTAATACGTTTCATCTACCAACATCGCTACGTCAGTTAAGGAATTATAATGCTAGTGTAGCTAGTAATTTGACTACAGGGCAATGTGCTGCAGCTAAAAGACAGCTGTATTACTGTGAAGGTCTTTTCAAGGTCAATGCTGGAATCTTGACGGTAGGTACAGCCAGCGGAATGGTTTTGTGAACAGTAAATATAAATGTAAATGGTAAATTACTGACAACAAATAAGAGGTTTTATTGTTGCGCAAAGAAGCCACATTGAGAAAGGAAAACTATTTCTGTGACTACTATGATTATAGCGTCTTGTGTTAAACTTTGCAGTCAGTATGTCTTAATAGCATTTTTCGGCCCCGATTAGTATCAGAACTTGAAATTATTTCCTGTATATGACATTGTCACAGTGGGTTAGTTTTATGAACATTATAATGAAGCTGAAAAGAGTATGCTTAGCATTTTTGTTTTCGAAAACACTTATTTTAAACTACAGCTTGAAATATAAATGTAACAGTTTAAACAGGAATGACATATTTCATTATGCAATAATTACATAAGTTCATTGTCTTATAAAGCATAAAAATTTATAACTAATGCACGGTAGCGTATTGATAATCTAGTGTTCATAAATATGAAATTCAGCATAGGAAATAAGTTTTGCTATTTTGAGAGAATAATAAATACGAATTAATAACTTTAATGCTTTCATACTTCGTAATCTTGGTCTGTCAATAATAAACATGTGGTGTAAGTATTATTTCTTATTTCTCATCAGAAACATAACTACAAATAGTAAAAGTCAGAGTGATTTTGGTCAGCGCTCAACATCGAAGTCTTTAGCGCTGGTGAGGGGTGACATGGGGTCCCCGAGAAAACTCGCCGACCAGCGGCATCGTCCGGCACGATTCCCACATGCGGAAATCTGGGGACCGACCCCGCCGGGAATCGATCCCGGATTGCCTTGGTGGGAGGCGAATGGTTTGAACATTCCATCACCTCGGCCCCACAAGTAGTAAGAATTTGATAGATTTCACTACTTACTTTAATAGACTAGTTCTCTCTGTTTTTTTTCATGTGTCGGCTTTCCTGGCGCAAATTGCATTGCTATTATCGGTGACATGGGTACAAGGGAATGACAAACGCAACACTGACAAGGATTGAAGTGCGCAATCGCCTGTCAATCCTGGCTGCTCGTTCTGTGTTGTGTCCTTACGTCGTTTCCTCAAACACTTTCAGCGGGCATCGCATTTTTTTACTCCTCCGACACTTTTAGGATCGTTGACTGCACGTGTGTGCGAAAATACGCTGCATTGAAAAACAATTTTCTTGCAGATTTTGAAATTAAAATATTTTGTATGGTTTTACTACACTATGTGGATCCATCTACAGCAGTGGAATTGTGTTTTGTCAGACAGAAACTAATTTTAACGAAAACTGTCCATGACACATATTATGGAGACAAACTTGTTGTGCTACGAATTTATAACAGTCCAATATAAGCTGCAAAGTTTTTATATCTTTCTCTGTTTCTGTCATAACAACGAACCAAAAACAAAAGAAGGAAACATCTACTATCTCTATGCGAAGTACAAAAAATCGAAATTGGTACTCCAAATCGTAGTACTTAAAGACAATTTAGGCAAGGCTACAATACATAACCACTGTGCAGTAAAATGTGAAGTTTACTGAAATTGCATAATTTCTTTGTCTCTAATAGACCTAACAAAGTAAGCAAAGTAATATTTTTAGAGTTCACCGCATAAAGCTAGAAGGATGCTTTCAATCGAATATGAAACATTAAACTGTTACTAACACCATATAAGTGTCACACCATATGGCTGTAATATTTAAAAATTTTAACAAAACAGTGTTTATGGGATTAAGTTAGGCGCTATACTTCACAAAGATATTTAAGGTTTTTCTGATTTCGTAGTTCTATAATTCAATCGCATTGCTGATGGGAAATGTGCTGATACGGAGAGTAGCAAAGATTCTTTCGACAATGATGTAGCCAGGATTCTATTTTTATGGCTGTCCTCTAATGTCACTCTCAAACATAACAGTTCTAATTCGTTATGTATCAACGCAGAAATTTAACACAAAAATACAAATTACTGCAACATAATGTCTATTATGATAGTAGATAATATACATTAAAATTTTTAAATTGTTCAAGTAGTATGCCACATATTTCTTTAACATTCGCTACATTTCGAGGCGTACTCAGGACCCAAGAACAATTCACTTTCCATTTCAATAACACTGCTCTTGAATCTGTAATTTATAAATTAGCTTTCGATAGAGATAGAAATGTTTCGTTAGTTCAATGTTCAGCGTGTTAGAATACACTGACACTGAGCTGTGTGTATATATATATATATATATATATATATATATATATATATATATATATATATATATATATATATGTGTGTGTGTGTGTGTGTGTCTTAGAGTTCCAAATTACAACCATAGAAGTAGTGGTACTTTTGGTACAACTAATAAAGAAATGGACCTAGTTAAACGATGTGTTCTAATGTATAATAAACCATTTAGTGAGTTTGGTCCCTTCATTGGAAGGAAAATCACATTCCGAAATTTATCACGACATTATAAAAGTTGAATCAGTTTTTCTTTACAAACAGTTACAGTAGGTCTATGTTAGTTATAGATAATTATCGGGGTACATTGCGCCTTTTTTTTTTGTTAATGTCTTTCCTCTTCCTGCGTTTTCTTTTGTGTTAGTATTGTCAGTCTGTGAGTTTGTGTTACTTTTGGTTGTATAATAATCACATTTTTGTATGTCGTTTGAAATGTTTTGTGTTTTTTGTATGTAATTTGTAATGTTATATGTTTATTGTATGTGTCACCCTGTTATTGGCCTCGGCTGTTGAGTGGCACAAAAAATCGGTATAATAAATAGAAAAATAAAAAAATATATATATCGTTTATTGCATTCCACAAAACGTCTACAGTTCTGCGAATACTGCCAAATAAATGCAACGAAATGAGCTGTACATCAACATGATCAACTTCGTGACTTTCGTGCTTTTTCCTCCAATAAAGTTTATTTCGCGAGCTGCAAAACGTGCCTACTACACACCTGTGCTTGTCGCCTGCGAGTTGGTGTACCTGCAGAACACACCGAACATACTCGAACGAGACTTACAAATATTTTGGACTCCACGAGTGCGCTCATTTATTCTGAACAGTACTGTACGTGTAGTCACAACAGTGCAGTTTTAAAATTTTCACGGCAATAGAAATAGTGGTTTTTACTTTTAAAAAAGGGTCCAATATCGTCTTAAATGATCAGTGGCACAATAGCAAACCAATCACAAAATCGATGTGTGCCAACAACAGTTGATTAATCCATAGTATCAATACTAACTTAAGTAAAATCCATAACTGGGTAAGCCGGATTGACAAAAAATATTCACAAAAATTATAGTAAGATACCTCAAAATACTATAGAGAGATGTTTGCATGAACTTATTTCAGTTCCTTACATCTGTAGCTTCCCTTCATTGTTATTGGCAGTGCTTTTTTTGTGCAGACACTTGTCATTTGACGTTATCAATGACAATCGGGTAACTGCAGCACGACATATCTGAGATTTGCGAATATAACCCAAGGCGCATGAGAGTTCATAACTTGAAACCAGTAATCCAGAAGTAAAGCTGCAAATGCGTATAAGACACTAAAACAATCAGGTGGAAATATTTTTTCACCAAATTCTATTGTCCCTAGCATCAGTAGTACCACTGTGTATTAACTAGCGTAAAGTCACGCTGTTTACGAATATTTGTGCTTCTCTGATTGGCGCATGGACTTTCATGCACGCTATTGGCCGAAAGTTGGCCAATAATAACTGTCGCAAAATACAGTGGGTGTGACAGATGTAGTGTGGAGCAATAGGACAGAGAACACTGAGAATGCTCAGATAACTAGTACTGGTGACTGCTAACGTCTATATTCGTCTTAGTTTACTTAAAAATATGCTGCTGTTTCATTCGGCTTGTGAAACTGAAGCCGAGACATTTCTCTAGTCACTTTATTCAGTTACGCAAATCAAGCAAATTTGTATGCTTTAAATACACTAAATTAACACACACGGTAGACAAGATAATGGCTTTCACCTTATTAATTAAAAGGCTGCCAAGTTATTAATTACGTATGAGGTATGACCAGAATTATTAAGGAAGTTAGTTCAATTTTATATCACTATTTATGTTTGTCAGATACAATGGCTCTACTCATCGAGGGATAGATAGCTTTAACAATTGGAATGATTATAATTGTATTCAAAGAGTTATCCATTAGCCACTCAGTTTAAGTAAGTCGATAGTCCCGCCTTAAACATGTTGCCGAGGCAGTTGTGTCGTAGCGCTTACGACGAACATATTTGGACATCCCGGCACGTCTTGGTAGCGCAGTGACCCTGGTGACAATATAGACCTAACACCTTCTTCGACAGCGTCGCACGTCCTTACATCCCACCGTGTGCTGCAGCATGTATCCTCGCTAGAGTGTGGAGTACCGCTGTCGCATTGGGCCCAGTTGTTTAATATCACTATAATACCTTGCCAAAGCCTGCCTGTGTTAAATTATGTTTGAACCAAGGGTATAATATCATTTTCATAGCAGAATGTAAAGTTTTTCTTACAGTTTCAAATTTAAATTTTCAAATTGGTATACTTTTTCTGCATGTCATAGCTTGATTTATCTAAAAGTAATTGCAACACCAAATATATAGAACTTTAAAGGCGTGACCTCCTTACGTATACATCTATACATGTTAGGAAACATTTCCCCACAAATGTGAAATAAGATGTTAATAAATAACAAAATTTGTGGTCATTGCTGCAAATATTTTAATTAATATCATAGAGAACCTAATTGATGATATTTGGCTACATTTAGCGACCTTCAGCCGGTCGATCTGCGTTTGATTCTCGTGGGTTACGTGAAGGAGTTGGTCGGCCGGTTTCTCGTGATGCTCCCGTTGTCTCGCCCTTTGCGTTCCTTTCTTTCACTAGTGGAAGCCTTCACTCAATGCCATCGTCCAGGTATCGTCAGCTTGTAAGGGCGCCTAGTTCAGTTGCCCTTCAATTCATTGTTATAATGTTCTGACCTCGAGTGACCTACCCGTATACGTTATTTATTTATTAATAATTTAAATATTTTTGGCGGGAGTGGGATTTGAACCGCTCCCCTCTCAGCTGTGTTGTTGGCCATTACTTCTCTAACGTGCATCGAACATTTCATTGAACCTTTCTTTACGTTATTCGTGATATCACACATTCGTGTGTGTAACATTTTATGTAAAGGTGAATTAATATCCCTTAAACTACCAAATAAGGGTGTATTTGTTCTCAGTTTGGGTGGCGACATTTATTCGCTTTTTTTCTTTATAAAGAATTACTGAATATTTATGCTCCGGAGTAATAAAACATGATTTGGCGTGATCGGTACTTGTCATTTGAGAGTGGCTTAGAATCAAATTCTCGAGCTTTTAACTTGTGTTATGTCAACAGCAGCCGAAATCACTGCATAGAAAAATAAAGTGAATTGTTGCGAGAGAAGTTAACTGTTTGTCAGGCATAGTGTGATATCTACGTATCTGACTTTCGCTTGTTTCTATTTGACTAGACCAATGAGAACTGTGGCTTGCTGCATGCATGATGATTCGTCTGCAGAGAATAATATCGACTCATATAGACCTAATCTTTGCCCGAACTGTTAGGCGCAAGCAGCTGTGCTTTTCGTGACTATTTTGGCAATACATATTTTCGGGATATTGTTTTCTCTCTCTCTCTCTCTCTCTCTCTCGGAATCATCTAAAGAAACACAAAACTATATCTGTATTGGTTTCTGACACAACACTGAACATTTAACGTTTGCCTTGCAATGTATAGTAAATAAACGAGTATACTTGTACACTTGGAAGGATATGCTATAAATGAATCAACTTGAGCCCGAGTTTCTACATGTTTATTGATAAATATTTTTTAAAACATAAACGGAAGTCGATATTGTAAAATCGCTGAGTTACATAGTTGTAACTGGATTTAATTGCGCGCTCTGATTTTGTCCAGTCAGAATACAGAATTTCCTTATAGTTTATACATTAGCTAAACTCTTTATACCGTTTGTCTCGAAAAATTACACAGTAAAACCAATTTACAACAAAGTTACAAAGCAATTTTACGATATCTGTTCTCGTTTGGGTTAACAAGATAATTCTCTCGAAAGTCGAGAAACTCGGACCAAAGTCCTTAACAACTAGTGGACCTGCCGCGTAAGCCACGCTGTAGCCTGGTCCGGAAAATAATTTTTCTTGTGTAAATACTAAAAATGTTTCCAATGATTTTATCTAAGAAAAGAAGACACACTTCAAAATATATCCCTATGATTTAAAAACTCCGTCCGCTTCTTAAAAACATGATTCCCAAGCTCCTCAAAAGGGCTTAAATGGCTTTTTCATGTTTCTGTAGCTGAGAAAATATCGATCGTAATCGTAAAACTAAGTCATATAAACCTGCATTGGACTTTTCCACCAACTTTCCAAAAATAAAACAACTGGATCTTCGCTCGAAGTCCCGCTGAAAAATTCTTTCTGCGAAAACACTGCGATTACCAATCGCCTTCCCCGTTTCCGCGTCTCAAACTTAAATAGAAAGTCCCTGTCCACTAACTCTGAAGAACGTAAACTACGACCAACTAATGTTCTAATATCATATGAATTGCCGGAGCCGATTTCTTCGTCAGATACACAACTGTATTGAAAGGTGTTAAAAGTGATATGTTGAAGTGCAAATAGAACCAAGACTAACAAAAAATGGAACGGTCAGATAAAATATTCACCATTCAATCTCTCGTACCGAACATGAAATCCAAAAGATGTGACGTTGGATCATAGAAATGATATACTGTAAATGAGTAGTCCTGTTCCAAAACACTCCTTGTCCACATTAACTAAAACTGAGCAAATCGCGAAAAACTGATTTGCGAGACCATTTGTGGCATGGCTAAAGCAGTTTTTCAAAGTGTATCTGTTATTGAATAATGCGAGTTTTGGAAACTATCATCATGCCAACTTTAGCGCACGTTTCAAAGCTACACAAATCTGTTCAGAACTCATTTTTTATTGGAGATGAACAAGGAGAGTTTTGGAATTTGTCTACTCAAATACCAAAAATGAGTATCTTTTCTCGTTTACCAGCATTGGCAGGTGTCAGTAAAATTATATGGTTTTGTAAGAAATTAAAATGAATTTGATTCGGAAGCAAATCCTTCCTGAATTTAATTGTAAAATTAAACCGTTTATTACAAAACAACTAAACACTTTACAAAAATATTATGTATTTTCTTTATTTTACATTTTTATACACATTAAAATTTAAATCAACTTTCCCTACCTGAAATGTTGAGTAGATTTTAAATATTGAACAAAGAATGAAGTTAAAATGTTAAGACTAACTAGTTATTAAATATATGCAATTTTACAGAAAATATTTCAATCTTTAGATATAATTGAAATATATAGTTTAGTTTAAATCAAATTAATTTTCAAATCCGAAATAAGTTGATTTTTTCCAAATGCTTTAGTTTTAATGTAAGGCAACTCACGAAATTTTTTACAATGCCATATTTCAAATGACAAAATATCTCATGTATGTACATATATATATATATATATATATATATATATATGTATATATACACATATATATAAGACATGTACTGTTTCGTGTTATTCGCATGAGGGATTAGAATATACGTGATGTTATCGTCTCGAAAATCTTATTTCAAGTATTAGTTTATCAGTTATCAACAAAGTCTTTATCAGGTTTCTAAGAAACAAAGCTCTATCAGATAAAAATGTAATAACTTGGGTTATAATCTAACTAACTATAATCTCACAGAGAGAAACTGAATTAAAGTAGGTTTCTTTACATTTTACTACACTGAAAACAAGAAATTACCAGTATAACTAATAACTCATTTTTCTAGGCATGAATTCAAATTAACGCTCAATGTTTAAGTGTTTAACATACAGGAAGAAATAATTAACAATAATGTATACATTATTTTCGTGCTATCATCTAACATGATGGATATACAACAATAACGACTAATAAAATGAAAGTTGGGTAGTTATGTAACATCAAATTGGCTTTATGTCAGTTGTGTAGATCTTGACACACATTACTTAAACATGATATAGTTATTTCGTGAATTCTTGGAAATATGTGAAGATATGTAGCCTACTACTAAACACAACATGAACGAAAAATTTTAATATCACATTACTTTGCTTGGACCTTAATTTGTTAGGCAAGTTGAGAACCTTCGAAAATGGTCCTCGAATATTTCATGTGATAAAATTATCTAACGAAAAAAGTTTTGAAAAACTAAATAAGTTATGGGCAAAACATATAAAAATTGCGGCGCTGAACAAGGTATTACACACTTACCTCGTAAAATGAAATTCTGAAAAAAAAAAAAAAAAAAAAAAAAAAAAAAAAAAAAAAAAAAAAAAAAAAAAAAAAAAAAAAAAAAAAAAAAAAAAAAAAAAAAAAAAAAAAAAAAAATAGTTCGCTGGTGATATTATTTTTTAAATGATTCCACATTGTATCCACTAATACAGCATGAACAAAAAAATCACGTCACTTACCTAAGAATCAATTGTAATACTAGTTTAATGAAATTCTGAAAAACTATTTTTCATATTATGGTTAAAACGGAATAACTGCCTCCATTTTTAAATTTGAATATTAGATGACAAAATACACAAATGTCATGTACCAAGTTTTATGAAAAGTGGAAACATATTTCCTAAGATATACCTTACTGTGCGAAAGTATATAAATGGCCGCAGTTATGTAAATGTGAACCTGGAATAAACAAAATTCTCAATAGTCAAGTCAACTTATTAAGTAACATACGAGTACCAAGATTATCAAAAATTGGAACATATTTTCTCAGATATGACGTACTACGCTTAAAGTATTAAAATGACTACCATTATAAAAATATTAACACGGAGTGAACAAAATACACAAAAGTCAAGAAAACTTTGTATGTTTACATGTGTGCAAAGTTTGATAAAATTCTGAAAAAAAATATATATATATGTATATATATTTCCTTCTACATTACATAATATGCGCTTCGTATACAAACATGACCACACGTGTGAAAAAATAAAAGTAGCCTAATATGAATAAAACACACGCAAGTCATGTCAGTTTAGTATAAAGAATATGTGAGCCAAGTTTGATGAAATTTGGCAAAATATTTCCTAGATATGTTTTATACTAAAATGGCTACCACGTTAGAAGATATGAACATTAAATGAACGAAATACACTAACGTCGTGCCAACTTACTAAGTAGTTTACGTGTACCAAGATTAATGAACATCGGAAGTATATTCTCTAAGACGTCATACCATGCCAAAAATATTTAAATGGCTGCCATTATTAAAATATGAACACAGGATGAACAAAGTGCACAGAACTAAATTCAGCTTGCTAAGTCATGCATGTGCACTAAGGTCGATGAAGTTCGAAAAAGTATTTCCTCACAGAAAATATAATACTGACAGTTTATTTTACTATGAACCTCGGGTGGACTAAATACAGTCTACTTACTGAGAAATTTAAGTAGGATATTTGTACCAGTATTAATGAAAATTGGAAATATATTTGTTCCCATAGGTCACGTTGTGCTACAAATGTAAATATGGCTGCCAATATGAAAATGTGAACACCGAGATGAAGGAAATACACAAACGACAAGTCATATTTGTACGTAGAATATGTGTACCGAATAAAATGCAAATTAACAGAATATCTCCTCAGATACACCGTATTATGCTAACCAATATTAAAATGCTATCAATTCTGAAAGTGAGGACCTAGGACGAACGAAATTCACGTAAAGCTAAAACAAAACTGCAGGTAAAATGTATGTACCAAGAGTAATAAACTTCGGAAATGTAATCCCTTGTATACGTGATACTATGCTAAAATAATTAAAATGGCCGCCATTATGAAACTATGAAAATTGGATGAATGAAATACACAAAATTCAAATCAGCTTACTGAGTACTGTTTGTGTACCAAGCTTAATGAAACTGACGTGTGCTTAGCACACACTCTTCCTTGTCCATCTGCCGAACTGTACTCATTTAGTGCGGCCTACACTCAATACGTGTTCGCAAACTAGGAAAAATGCTTTTAAAAATATGTTTTCCAAAATGTACTCTTTAACTCCAGCGTTTTTCTATTGTCGTATCGTTTTCATGTTTAAAATGTCTTTATAACATTATTATTTTATTTTCAATCGCCGTTGTGTAGTTACTTCCATGTTCCGCCAGCAATGTTAATTTTTTTCTTTATTTTCATTCGTTTACGTACATCTAAGAATATTAATTAACAATATTAAGTTAGACATATGATAAACGAAATATACCAAAGATAAGTCAGCTTAGGCCTACTACGTAATATACGTGTACACAGAATGAAAAAATTGGACAACAAATTTTCTAAAATGTCTTTTTATCATAATAATAAAAAAAAATGCACGCCATTTTTTAAATATTATCAGAGGATGAACGAAATAAAAGTAAGTGTAGTTAACTAAGTAGAATATGCGTACGAAGATTACTGAACTTCGGAAAAATATTTCCTTAAATACGTCATATTATAAAAATGGCTGCCATTATAAAATAGGAAAGCTTGTTTACCGGAATACGCAAAAAACAAGCCAGTCCCCAGTATCAATTTTTTGGTTGGGCCAACCCGAAAACAACATTTGTCCAACAACATCGTTTGTTTTTGGTTACATGGTAATTAATTTCCTACAAATTAGCAACAATTTTAAATGTTAAATAACGTCAATTGAGTGCAAACTATTGAATTACGTTGAACCAACGTTAGTAAAAATTTGTAAATCGTTGAATGAACATGAACAAAAAATATATAGTAAAATATTCCTTTAAAAAACAAATGTAAATCAAGTGTATGTAATTATCTTATTTTCAGTTCCTCCAATTACATCTTAAATATCTAAAGTGAGTAAAAAATGTTCATCAGTAATACACTGGTATCGAATCCACGACCCTTGGCATTACACTTACTGTACCTTAGTGTTCTCGATGCATTAGTTTACTGATTACCTTACGACAACAAATTCTGTTAAATTATTTGCTATATTAGTTAGGCAATCACCACAAATACTTATGTAAACTTAATTTTTTAAACTCTTATTTAATAAGTTATTTGTAAAACTACCAATTTGATGAGTTTTGGATGTGTTATATTTATACATTTAACAAATTGCATTCAATGAAATGTTTGTAATTTTTCAGAAACGTTGCCACTTAAATTTCGTTACAAATCAATAACCAAACGAGTGAAAAATTGTATGCGTTGTGTTTGTGAAAAAAAAAAAAAAAGTAAGCCAATATCGAGAAAAAAAGTTATATGTTTAACGAAATTATTGTTTTACAACACTGAACAAACGCAAAATATCATACCGAAACCCAACTATGTATAGCTACGAACTTATTGTTAGCATGGAAATACAATAGAAAGATTCAAAATATGGGTCTTTTATCAAAGATAATTATAAAATATTTGTACACTTAGAAATTGGGTACAAATTATTATACCTTACCATTTGAAATATGTATTTCTGATATAGATACACTATTTGTTAAAATTTTGGGCCATCGTAAAATGAAGTACCAGTATCAAAACATTTCTAATGTCCAAAAAATTTCTCTTCCAATGTTTAAGCCTAGAAAAATATTCGTAGCATAGGAAATTGCAGCCTCTTTACATGTTCTTGAATGTCTTAGCACAATTTTCATTAAATTTATTAATTTGGAATTTATTTCTAAGAAAACGTTGGCCCAACAATCATATTTGCTAGTAACCAACTGTAGTCTTTCTAACATTTTTTTAGCTGTCTGCCAACTAAGTAAAAGTTATAAAAAAAGGAGTTTATTTTCATAAATGTAGTATTATATGTATGTAAATGCATAATTTAGCGTTAAATTCATTAAATGTATTAAGTTGTATTTCGGTTGTAAAACAACGTTGGTCCAACATGGTCATATTTCATAATAGCCAACAGTTATTTGCCAACATTTTACCAGCACTGTACCAACAAATAAAATATTACAATAAACAATAATTTAACAGTTTTCTTTTAATTAAGAGACAAAGATATATGCGTTATGAAATTTATAAAAAGTATTCTTATAAAATTTATTAAGTTGAAAATCAGTTGTAAATTAACGTTGGTCCAACTTTCTCATATCTGTTGAAGACCAACTGTTCTCATTCTGAAATTTTGTCCAACACTCCATCAACGAAAAAAAAAAATTGACATTTACTACATTTCATGAGATTTATTTCATTAATGATGGTATTGTGTGACCGTTACTCAATGTTTTAGCATTATTTTCATTAAAATGTAATAAGTTTCGTTGGTTGTGAAATATCGTTGTGCCAACAAAGTCACATTTGCTACTAACCAACAGTTTGTCTTTCCAACATTTTGCCCTAATTCTACCAAATTACAATAAATAATATTTTAGCAGTTTAATTTTAGTTAGAAATGTTTTGGCATAATTTAAAAGAACTATTATGTTCGCTTTTGGCTTGAAAATAATGTTGGGCCAAAATTAATTTAAAGACATTTTCCTACATAACTCATCTCCATAATTGAAAACTAAAAATCAACCGTTGGTTTAACGTGCATTTCCAAACACAGCAAATGTCCAACCGTTGGCCCAACGTATGTTGCTACTCGGGATAAGATAAGTAGAATATGTGTCCTAAGTTTAATGAAATTCTAAACAGGATGTCCTACCGTTTAGAAAATATTGATATGAAGTAGGCCTAAATGAAAAATGCAATTAAAAGTCAAGTCGAATTTCTAAGCTGTATATGTAAACCAAAATTATTAAAAATCAAAAAAAAAAGTTTCGCAGTTATGTCAAACTAAAAAAACCGCCGTATTTATAGAAAAATTAACACAGAATGAATAAATTTACAACAGTCAAGTCAGCTTATTTATTTGTATTTGTGTACTTTGTGTACTAAATTTGATGAAATTCAGAAAAGTATTTCCAGAAATATGGCATACTATGTTAAAAATATAAAAATGGCCATCATTTTGAAGATATGAACACAATATGAACGAAATACACGAAAGTAAAGTCGACTTCGCATGTAGCATGCGTGTGCCTAGTTTATAAACAATTCTGAAAAATTGTTCCTAATATATATGTAAAACTATGCTAAAGATATTAAAATGACCACCATTTCGAAAATATGAACAAAAGATTAACGAAATACACAAAAGTCAAGTGAGCTTTGTATGTAGTATATGTGTGTCATATTTAATGAATTTCTATGATAAGGTGCCTCAGATATCTAGCTTGATCAAAAAATGTTAAAACGGCCGTCATTTTGGAAATATGAACAAGGAGTAAACGAATTTATAAAAGAGGTGTACCAAGTTTAATGAAATTTGGTCCACACACATACATACACACTTACCTACTTTTCCCTTCGGAAAATAAGCTAAATACCTTTACCGTACGTGACGTCGGGTAGGTATACTTTCTGTTTCCATTTCAAACATTTTATTCTGTTAGTGGAATTATGTTGGTTTTAAAACGATCGTCCAACATAAACATGCATATCAAATGCGAATCGTATGGTAGCAACACGGCCAAAGATATACCATAAAAGTTAAGTATTCCAGTAATTACTATTCCAAGCCTCAAGTCCAGAAAATCGTCATATCATATGTTAACAGGTAGAAATACTTAATATTTTCCGGTTCAAATTTTTTCTTCTGTTGATAAAATTATGATGGTCTTGTAACGTAGGCCCAACATAAATACATATATTAAAGGCTACCCACATGTACACCAATTTGTTGCCAGCTTTCAACCAATCACTTAATTTCTTCCAATGCTTAAATTGTTTAAGTACTTTATTGCCTAAGGAATTGGGTAAGTATATATTTTTTGTGTTAAAACGTAAATATTGGTTTTATAAGGTGGTCCAACATAAACAGTTACATCAAAATTCAACTGTTATGTACACCAGTTTGATGCAAATGTTATGCCAACTATTTTAAATGTTTCAGAAAATAGTAAATCATTATCTTTAGGGGTTTTTGTAGTTGGAAAGTAATAGTTTATTTAGAGTAATGATTAATCCAACATAAATATCGTCTTTCAACATTTAAGTTAGCATAGTACGGTGAGCCAACGTTGTATTTAAATGCGTTTCCACGCAACATATTGTAATTGGTTTCGACTGATTTCCAAAGGTTGGCCCAAAGTATGCTGGTATTGGGTAAGTACCTGAGAAAAAACACTTAGAAAATAATTAACAAATATATTATTGTAGCTTCGCACCTAAAGGCGGTGTTGTGATTTACGCACGTATCAGAATCGCTCTAATCACATTTCCTTGTCTTTATTCTATTCCGCGGGTAAAAATATCATCAAGCAAGGACTTCTCATACGTATTTGTAAAATACTTATCGATGTACTTACATGATTATTTTCATCGCGGATAGTTCCCAACGTTTTTTGTAAAATCACAGAATAAAGCAACGAGAATTTTCCACTTGTGGGTACCGTAATTGTGTACCTCTGTGGCAGGATATTGTCTCACATGTGTGGGTCCCACATAGGTTGATAAATGGTAACAGACTATTATCGTATTCAAGAGGACCCTAGTTCTATTCCTGACCCGGTCGTCGTGATATTGGTTATACTTAATTTATACTGCGAATGGTTCTCGAGTACAGGCCGTGACCTCGCTATTTATGAGGCATTAAGGGCGCTGCCTACCTGAGCGTTAGAGACTCAGAAATGGCGGAGACATAAGGGTGACCTTGAAGCGCGCATCAAATGCCACATCGCCTCAACGACCCGAGCGCTGAACAAGCGTGCAAACTTCCCGCCGAACTGTTTTCACTATGGGACTTTAAGCGGTAATAATATAATTTTGTTGGTATAAGGCCTGAATCAAAGTTCAGTACCCGTGTCAATATGCGTTTCACATACATCCGGTTAGTACATTTGGAAGTACGGCAATCTGAAAGGCCGTTTTTGGCTATGTTGGAGTGCTTACAAACATTGTTAATAATGAGCATAGTGTATTTTCTGAAGTTTGTTATCTTTTCGTACGTTAGCACAATGGGCACATGTGGAATATGTTCGTAGGAACAACCTATTTACGAACATACTGCGGCGCATTTGAAGCGTGAGGTAGGCGGCAAGATCGACTTAGCACGCGCAGTAAGTAGCTTCTAGACGCTATACAGTATTCTCGCCGACAAGTCGCCTCTTGCATATATTGTTAACATTTCAATGTAATGTTAGTAACCGAAATGGTTCACAAATACACCCATTATTGTATGCGAGAATATAACTGTCGTTCCTGAGTATAGCACAATTGAAGCAGCATAGCACGTTCCTTAAATGCTATTCCGGCCTCCTTACATGCGTTGCAGCGAGTTACGACTTTTTTTTCAACGAAACTATTTAACGTGCATAATGTTTGTATATCTACGGAAAGAACACACGCGTCAAACTGTGTCGCTGTAGTTTTAAAAATTCGTCACGTCTACAAGAAACGTCATTTGCGGGTCCCTCAAAACTGCCACAAATGGGTTTTCCAGACTGCCTTATCTGGGAGAGTTACAACCGTATTCGTAAAACACAACTATAGAAACAAGCGGCAGACTGTGGAGTGTGGACTATGCAGCCTACAAATACAATTATGTGGTCACCGCTTATAGTTACATAGGAAAAAGCATAAAGCACTGCAAGCTATAAAAATATTAGAGCGTCTCACGCTTAGATTACAGTACGGGGTTATATGGCCATTCGCTCTCTCTCTTCATAGCACGGTATACTGCCGTTAGCGCCGTCCTTGTTTCGGCGCGCGCTGTTGCCAAAAATCCTAACATTTTCACGTTGTAACTTTGATCTAAAAATGTTTGCATATTGTACATCATCGAAACGTGCATCGGATGATACAGTTGGTTCATCGTATACACCATCTTAACGGGTTGAAAAAATTAAAAACTAATATTTTTAACTTAGCACTGTTTTAATGCACCCTTAAATATATCACATCATAACTTACGAATCAAAAGCAAAATAGTATCCAGATTTTTATGGTGGATCATTTATATCTGGACGCCAACGAAGTAATCTGAAGGCTAATTATTTGTTTCGTTAGTTGTACAGAAATGTTTTTCTAACGTTATGTGCGCTTTCAAACAAATTGAGACGTCTAAAAGTTGGTCAGTGAGAAACTTTTTTGCTATTCAAGTTAGATGGGGGATGAAAGCGAGGAAGTTGTTCATAAAGAGCTTAGTCTATTTTTAAAAACATCCCCACCTCAATAGCTTTCTCCGTTCTCTTGTTTATAACTGTGAAATGTGTGGCGTGTTGTTGTCATGCGCTCGCCACGCACTCGCCCTACAAACTAGACATCTGAGTGTCGCTCGAAGTGTTGGCTGAAGAGAAAAAGTGTTATCTTTGCTGACTATGAGATTTGTCTGGAAAGGTTAATACACAAGATCCAGGCTACCTTAGTCAGCAGTTTTCTTCGTCCCGTGTCTTAAACTGGTTCAGTAGCGAAACTGCAGTGTCTCGCGGCCGAGCGATTCATAGTACATGCTGACTGATTTCGAAACAAAATTTCATGTGTGTAATTTTTTGTAAAAAAAATAAAAAAAATAAAACAAAAATAAGCCTTAAAATATGTTGGCTACAAGGAAGGGAACGAAATATTGTATTGATCTTACTCCAGTGTTTTACATACGATTAACATATTAAGGAAGCTTTAGAAGAAACAGGATGTTTCAAACAAACCATTTACGCTAATAGGAAGAAACAATAGTAACACAGTGCATTAAACTAACATGAAATATTGAAACAAATTTAAGGCAATGATCCTTCATTTCTACAACTTGTATGCTAACAATTTTTTAAATCCTAAATTAAAGCAAATATAAAATTAAAACTTTTGTGCAGTTTGTTTATAAGGTTTTACTACGTCGTCTAACTTGTTTCCATGTCAGAAAAATTTATCTGGTTTCGGTAAGTTTTTGACTGACGAAAATTAGTAATTACCTTTTACTTTACGATTAAGTAGTGAAAAAACTACAAAATATACAGAATAATAAATTTAAATAATATTGGTAAACATATTATTCTATATATGCTCTCGTTTAGGCTTAAGATATAATTATCAAAGAAGTAGTGGAAATGAGTGATACGTCTTAAGTTCACATCACGGCCGAACATTAATATACTCTCTTTTGTTTGATAACCGAGCGTGGTTCAATAGCGGTAAGACACTCGCCTCGCATTCGGGAGGACCCGGGTTCGATACCCGGCTATGACCAGTCTGATTTCGGTTTACCAGGGTTTTCCGGAATCACTCCAAGTGAATGCTGGGATGGTCCCTTAACAAAGGCCATGGCCGACTCCTTCCTCCCTTTCCTCCCGTGTGTTGTTCGAGGACACATAGAAATGTCCAGATAAATAAAAAAACCCCTCTCTCCCACTTTAAGTGTATTCTTAGCAGACAATAAAAGTGGCAAAAATGCATATTTTTCAGTTCCCATATGACAACGGATTTGAATGATCAATTACGTAATCATCAATACTACTCCAACCATGTTTTGCCGTCAGATAGATGCTACTAAAATAGAAGAAATCTTTCGTTTCGTCAGCAGTAGCTATAATGATTAAAATATATGTGATAATAGTTATTTATTAATGAAGTGACCGTTACAATTCATGTAGGGGATTCATATAAGTGGTATTTATGGATTATTTCTTATTTTAAAGTAATAGACAACGCTATTAATTACAAATTTTGAAGTGTGATGCAAAACAAATTGTAACATCAACTAGAATAATAAAGAATATAATATTTTAAAACTTAAAATTCTGAAGTAGTGCACCGCCTGAACTTCGTAACGTGGCAGCGATCTGGCAACAGCGCGCTCCATAAGCTCTGTACTGCAACCGAACGTTGGGACGCTCTATAGCTGAGTAGCTTGCGCGGAGAGGCGATAATGCATCACATACGCCCGTTCCTTCTTCACCCACAAACGCAGCCTATCTAGGGAGGCCTCTTAAGATGAAACCACTCACCTGCGTTTAGGTAGCTGTTTTCTGACAAACTTATGTCTGCTCTGCACACCACATTGTAGTGTTTTCGAAGAAATGATATTCGGTGAAACAGTTCTACTTCTTCCAAACATGTTTACCTGAGAAAATTAACTACATTCCATATGCTACCGTATGGTTCTTTCAAATCAACTAGAATGCTATAGGTTGTGTTCGGATGTCTTTAAGCTTCGTCAAAATACTGTAGTTTCAGACAGATGTGTAAGCTAATATGTGGATTAAATTGTAACATCGATAAAAGCTTACATTGCACTTGGCTGGATAAAGCCGCGTCCAATCAGTATGAAAGTCGTGTTCATGTGTGTAACCTACAGGAAGTATACATACCAGCTCTCTCGTAGAGGCGATGTAACATATGCTGCACGTGTCAGTATAGTTCTTGTGGTTCTCTTGCTCGCAGGGAAATGCTCCACACAGCCGCACAAACAGATGTCGTTATCTAGACTGTGTAGAATCACTGTCTGCACGTGTATTCGTGTTCGCACACAAGAAAAAAATATTTCGCAGGGTGGTCAAACCTCGAAAGTCAGTTTCATTACGTTTAAAAGTCAGTTATATATGCTTTGTTACTAGGTTACGTTACAAGTTAAACTAAAGTACAATAAACATGACTTTCTAATACAACAATGCACAATCTTAGGTGTTCCCGAACTTGGGAACGTTATAAAGTACCACCGAACCCGCCCCCCCTCCCCCAATTGCAGCCAATAAAACGGGTTGTCGGGGGATAATACCTTAGTAAAATTCGGATTTTACGGTGCAAAATGGAGCTACTTAAGCAGTTTCTCTAAAGTACAATAATTGCAACTATCGCAAATTCAAACATTTTTGAGGGATCGGGCCCCTTCGCCCCCTCCTCCCCTCCTCACTTGTGGAACTGATAACTATGTTAGTAAAACAGATGTTTTTTCTCCGGGAAAAACAAAGGCTTTATTCCTTCCCCTCTGTCAGTAAACATATAGTAAAAAAGTAGTGAAAATTGATAAAAATTGGCAGTTTTAAGGCTTCGGTGCTACGTCTCCTTAAGGACATTGTTGAATGGAATACAAAAAAAAGTATGGAACTGCACAAATGGCTTGGTTGAATATCTACTGTTGATATATGCTTGAAGTTGCAGGTCCTGTCAACAACACTGCTAGCTGTAAATATATTAATGACGTGTTTGTGAGTATTATACAAGTCAACGCTGCGTTTCAGAACGCCTGCTACATAACAATTGTTTTATGTCATACAATCCAGAAAGGAGATATATAAGTAACACATTTACTAATGACTTGGTTGAACCTTTCAGTAGTTGCTAAAAATCTAACAAAATTTTTTAAGTAATTATTTTTGTTTATGAGACTTTATTTTATACTTATTTTACTATCTCTACAAGAAAATCGCTTCAAATTTAGTTTAGTTTACTTCAATACATTAATAGTATTCATTTATTTAGTTGTCACAACAAAGATCAACATTAATGTAAATACTTTCCTTTTGTAAGTTCCGTAGTAATTTGTTCCAAACGGCTCGGAAATAAAATAATTTCCAAAAGTTTAAAGTACGCATTGTGTATCTTAAAATGTTTTGATGAACCAAACACGTACTGTAACGCAACTTCAAGATTAAACTACGTAGCATGGTAACATAACATATATCGATAGCACTTCCTGACATCTGTAGTTCAATCCATTGACTTTCGACACGTTGAATAATATCTCATTGTTGCAGATGTAATACTGGACTACAAGAAGCCTAGAAACGCGCGGATCATAAGGTCGTCTATTGCTGTCTCATGACTTGCCTCATAGCCCCTATGTTCAAGACACTCAACTCGCGTCTTACTCTCAAACGCTACTGTTCAGGGGCCCGCCTCGTGGCACATGTGTTTGTGTGAGTGAGGTATGGTGCTAAGGGCGACGTCGTATGGGCCATACAACGGTGCGTCGCCTCTACGATTAAAGCATGCATGCTTCGTGAAAAAACTAATTTCGTATGGGACTTTAAGTGGTGACCCTATTGTTTTATTACGAAATCACTTTACTAAAGTCCAATGCACTACCCTTAAGTGGTTTCACACGTATTCGGCTAGTATATTTTCCGCTATAGCAGCCTGAAACCCCCGTTTTAACCCATTTTGACGTGCCCTAAAAGGGGATTTCTAATACGTGTGTTGTCTTGAAAGTACTTAAGGGCAGTCGTCTGAAGTGTGTGTTCTTTTCGTAGAGAAACGGCGCGAACACACGTGTGTCAGTTTCTGTGTAAAACGTTTTCTTCAAACACGCTGCAGTGTGATTTTATGGCAACGAGGCGGGCCCCTTAAGGTGATATTACCAGCTTGAAAGTCTACGTATTGCTAAGCAACAATGTTTTAGGCGTGAGTGTACCACTGTCCCGTCCTAATGGCTCTCGCCTTCTTTTCCCCCTTCCTCGTCCCGTCAAGACACCCGCCATCCAAGCTCGGGACTACCTGCAGTAGCACGAGCAGAACCAGGCAGAGCCTCCTGGCACGCGCCTAGTGACACCCAAGTGTATTCGCTCGATAATCCATTCGTGTTTGCATGTTAGCCCATCAATATGTGCTGCAAGAGTGAATTTCAATTTTGTGTATAAAATTTAAACATATTCGGGATTACTTTATTATGAATCCAGTAACAATATATCAAAGACCTTTTAGTTACCAACTCAAACGTGTACAGGAGGCCACGACGGCCGAGCGGTTAGATAGCTCGCCTTCCACCTAGGCGATCCGGGTTCAATTCTCGGCCGGGTCACTTCAGATTTTTCGCAAGTGGAAATCGTGCTGGTCGGCGGGTTTTCTCGGGGTTCTCCCGTTTCATTCCGGCGCTGCTCCTCACATCATCACCCCC